>APFE030271518.1:729-79668 GCA_000404065.3 Pinus taeda | reverse complement strand
TAAATGCTATTCAAACCAACTAGCTAACTAATCTCCTAAAATAGAGCCTAAGATACAACACATTTGGAGAGTCATATCTTGTTACAACAATATACTAATTCTAATTGTATCCATTAAATAATTAATCATTCTAGAATAATTATTAATTTAATTTCTTAGATTAATAATTATTTTATTTCAATTTTATAACCTATGATAATAAATTATTTTTGGATCATCTAACATTCCCCCCTATAATCCAAAGATACATTACAACAGATACCAAGTTCATCTCTGAACTTAGTAAATTTTATTCTGCCAAGCGGTTTCGTGAAAATGTCAGAGATCTGATCTTCGGAAGGATAATAAACTGGCTTTAGGACATCTTTGGCAATGAGAGATCTGATATGGTGATACTTGGTGTCCACATGCTTTGTCTTTGAATGAAAAACTGGGTTCTTGGTAAGTTTGATGGCTGACTGGCTGTCGATGAATAATGATGTAGCTTCTGCTTGAGAAATGCCCAAATCCTGCAAAATTCGGTGCAACCAAACAATTTCACATGTTGCTTCCCATGCTGAAATGTACTCTTCTTCTGCTGAAGAAGTGGCCACTGTAGCTTGTTTCTTACAACTCCAAGATACTACTGCTGACCCCATATTCATTAAATAACCTGATGTTGATGCTTGATCATCAATACTCCCAGCAAAGCCTGCATCAGAATATCCACCAAGTACAAAATTTTTAGTCTTTGTGTAAAGAAGACCAAAATCTTTTGTTCCTTGGATATATCGAAGAACTCTTTTGGCTGCATTCTAGTGGCTGTCTCGTGGTTCCTGCATAAAAAGTGAAAGAATATTGACTACATAAGATAGATCAAGACGAGTATTTTTCAAATAAATCAAGCTTCCAATCAACTGTCTGTAACTAGTACTGTCCACCTTCCCCCCCCCCTCAAATTTTGAAAGTTTCAAGTTTTGCTCCATAGAGGTGAGAACGGGCTTGCAATCTTGCCTTCCAAAATCGCTGAAGAACCTCTGCTGCATACTTACTCTGAGAAATAAAAATATGATGTGGACGTTGGAAGACTTCAACTCCAAGATAGTAGTGAAGTAATCCCAAATATGTCATCTTAAAACCTGCTTGTAACTCCTTTTTCACCTGTGCAATATGATCATCATGGTTTCCAGTAATGATCAAATCATCTACGTACATAACAAGAATTACTAGATATTTTCCCTGTCACCGCACATATAAAGTATCATCAGATTCACTTCGTTGAAAACCAAATTTCTTAAGGTATTCATCCATCTTTGCATACCAAGCTCGGGGAGCTTGTTTTAATCCATATAAAGCCTTGATCAATTTGCAGACTTTATGTTCTTGGCCTTCAACTTCAAAACCTAGTGGTTGGGTCATATACACTTCCTCCTGTAAATCCCCATTGAGAAAAGCACTTTTCATATCCATTTGATGGACTTTCCATCCTTTTTGAGCGGCCAATGCAAGTGTTAATCGGATGGTGTTCCATTTTGCTGTAGGAGCAAAAGTTTCTTCATAATCAATGCCTTCCTGCTGCGCAAAACCTTTTGCGACAAGTCGTGCTTTATACTTTTCAAGTTCTCCTTTTTTATTATACTTAATTCTGTAAACCCATTTGCATCCTATGGGTTTAAAATTTGTTGGACAATCAACAAATTTCCAAGTGTTGTTATCAATTACTGCCTGATATTCTTCAACCATAGCTTGTTGCCATTCTTTAAGTTTTACTGCTTCTTTGTATGTGGAAGGTTCAGTAAAATCATTTGCTATTAAGGAAAATTGCCTTCACTTCTATGTGCCCTTCGGGTCCCTGTTTTATTCTGCTCATCAGGCTTTACATCTTTCAAAAGTTGAACTGCCCATTTTGGTAGTTGGTGCTCACTTGTTTGCACTTCTGTAAAGTCTCCATCATTGTAAAGAGTATTAATATAAACTGATGTTCGTTGTTCAGGTGAAGAGTGTGGAGAATCATTGTCAGAAGAACTGTTGCTGCTTGGAGATGTGAATGAACTGCTACAAGACCCAGATGATGTTGTTGTAGATGGAATGGATGACTCATCTTCAGAGGAAGGAAAATCAAGTTCATACCAATTTGGTGAAGTTGGTTGACTTTTCATTTTTCCATTTCTTTTACTTTATTTAGTTTCTAACTTGTGAAGAAGATTCTCAATTTCTTCAGCACTCTTACTCTCAGTTTCATCAAAAATGACATCCTTGCTCATAATGAATTTTCCATTGGTCAAAATATGATACCCTTTATTCTCATCTGAATAACCAATCATTGTGCATTTTAAATTTCTTGAGTCAAGCTTAGTTCGTTTTTCTTTCGGAACTAAGGCATAACACACTGACCCAAAAAATCTAAGATGTTTAACTCAAGGTTTGAAACCAAACCAAGCTTCCTAAGATGTGATTCCGTCTAAAGAAGCAGTTGGAGATCTGTTTCTTAAGTAGACAACTGTATGAATTACTTCCACCCAATATGTTGGACTTAACCTCTTGAAAGTTAACATGGATCTCGCCATTCCTAACAAAGTGCGATTCATTCTTTCGACTACTCCATTTTGCTGTGGAGTGTAAACATTAGTAAGATGTCTTCTTATGCCATTTTCACTGCAACAAGTTTTGAATTCATTCGAAGTGAATTCTCCCCCATTATCTGTCCTGAGAGTACCTATCTTTTCTTTGACTTCATTTTCAACAAGTTGGCGAAAAATTTTAAACTTATCAAATGCTTCTGACTTGTTCTTCAAAAAGTAAACCCAAGTCATTCTGCTGAAATCATCGATGAATAGTAAGAAATATTTGCATCCACCAAAGGAAGTTTGTAGTGGTCCACGAACATCACTATGAACTAGTTGTAGTCGCCTGTTTGCACGCCATGAACTTGTTGGAAAACTTTCTCAATTTTGTTTGCCATAAATGCAAGCTTCACATTTTGCATTTTCCCTTTTGAAAGTGGGAAGTCCTTTAACCATTCCTTGTTTCTGCAATTGAGAAAGACTCTCAAAATTCAAATGTCCATATCTTACATGCCATAGTCTTATGGGTGAAATACCTGTAGTCACTGCCCCTGCAAAATCAGAATGCCTTGGAATAACTGTCCCTTTCATCCGTAACAGTTTTCCATCTCCATAACCTGTCATGACTGTTTTCAAGTTCTGTTTCACTAAATTAATCTTCACTAAACCATCTTCCATAATCACCTGATGTCCTGCTTGTCGAATCGTGACTAAAGAGAGCAAATTTTTCTTGAAACTGGGTACATACCATACATTGGAAATCATTTTTTCTCTAATGTCAGGGAGAAAAACTTTTACTACTCCTTTTCCATAAGGAGTATGTTTGGTATCGTCAGCAAGAAAAATGGAATTAAGTTGGCATTCTTGAAAATTCCAGAAAAAATCACGTCGACAAGTCGTGTGTTGAGTTGCCCCGGAATCCAAGATCCAGGCATCTTCGTAGTCACTTCTAAGATGGGATGAAATTTGGGATGCTGGTGAGGAAGTAAAAACAAATTTTGAGTTATCTTCATCTTGATCATTTGCAAATTGTGCTGAATGCTGCTGAAACTTGGGAATTTTATTAAGTGATGTTCGACAATCTTCAGCATAATGGCCAACTTTGTTACATCTTCGACGCACAATTTGACTTAAGTCTCTTCCTCTTCGTGAAGATTGTCCTCTGCCTCTGCTTTGACTTCGATTTTGAGATCGTCCTCTACCTTGATTATTATATCCTTGTTCTTGAAAATTGCCTCTTCCTTGGTTGTTTCCTCTACCTTGAAAATTATTTCTTCCTCCTTTGTTAAAATTGTTGCCTCTGCTTTGGCTTCGACCTCGATTATGTGCTGCTTGATTCTGATTCCCTCTGCCTCTTCCTCGAGAACTATCTGCTGACGACTTACTAGTGCTAGCCTCTGTGAGAAAAACATCTTCACCAACTTTCTTCTTCTTCCCAAAAGTTTTATCATGTTGACTTAACATTTCACAAAGTTCATCAAACTTTAGTTTTTCTAATTTCCCAGTTACTTGTAAAGTCTCTAAAAAATGCGTATAGGAAGAAGGAAGCCCAGCAATTACAATTGTGACCATAAAGCTATCATCAATTGCGGGAAAACCAGCATTAATAATTTCTTGCTTGATATTCTTAAGTTTTGAGAGATATTCAAGAACATCACCGCCTTCAGTTAATTTTTGTTGCAACAATTTTAATTGTAGATCGACCTTCTTTGATTCAGGCTGAGTATCAAAGAGGTCTTTAAAATTTTCAAGGCAGACCATGCATCTGTAGCATTTTCTATATGGACATACATTTCATCATTCACAGACGATTTAATAAGAGCTAAGGCTTTAGCATTCTTGATTTCCCATTTTGCCAGTGCATCTGCATTTGTGGGTTTATTCGGCTTAACATATCCATCACATATTCCCTGCCATAATTCATTGTAAATGAGTGTGCTTTCGATGAGACGATGCCATGTTCTTTACACAACACTAAACAGATAAGTTGGATTTCTCTCCACGCTGTCCCAACCAGTCAACAGAGCAACACGAGTTTGGATTCAAACAGTTTGCAGCTCTCCACGCCGTTCAAACTAAATCAATGCTATTTGAAACATAACAATTTCCAATTGAATTCCAACGGAGATTTAAAACATAGCTCTGCGCACGAGTTGCAAAAAAACGCAGTTCAGGTTTCCACGCGTTTCTCCACAGCGAGATCTTCAACACTTTCAATATTTCACTCAAACAAAAATACCTTCCAAATTTACACTAAATTCAGGCATGGGCATATATTCCAGCATGAGCAATCTTCCACCAGAAGAACAGGTCAAAAAATTGAAGAGTAAACTCGAATCTCAGTGCGAAATGATTAATAAGTTGAGGGAAAATATAGATGATTTGGAGAAGAAAAGTGTGAAGGCTGAGCAGAGGCAATTTTTTATAATAAAAACAATGAATTTTAGATTTAAAAAAATCTAAAATCAGTGATAAAATTTATTTTCCTTTTAAGCAAAACTGTACAATTTCCATACCAATGATTTGCTGGCCAACTGAATGGAGTTTTCGAGGACTTTGTTGGGCTGAAATCTCCTCAAATCCACTGCAGCATTACTGGAGCTCTGATACCACAATAATGGCAGAAGTGTCCTCAGACACATAATTTTATTAATCAGAAAAAAATAATTACATAATTGATTTTGCAAGAGTTTACACCCGAACAACCCAAACACTCTTGCAATGAGCTATTTATAAGCTCCATGTCCTAACTACCTCTAATTATGGATCACTTATTAAATAACAAGTGTCCATTTACAATAAATGCTATTCAAACCAACTAGCTAACTAATCTCCTTAAAATAGAGCCTAAAGATACGACAAATTTGGAGAGTCATATCTAGTTACAACAATATGCTGATTCTAGAAGTCTCCATTAAATAATTAAACATTCTAGAATAATAATTATTAATTTAATATCTTAAATTAATAATTATTTTATTCTAATTTTATAACATATGGTAAAATTGTATTTTTGGATCATCTAACAATAAGATTCTATGGTTACAACCATTGACATCTTTTATGACTTTTTATCACCATTGACATATTTTATTACTTTTTATCGTTAAAAACATCAAATCAATTATAAAGTAATCATTCCACTAAATTAACTTCATTGTTAGCTTTATGAGATTAAGATAGGAGTGCATTTGTAATAACAGTAAAAACGAATTTCTTTATTTAAGGCCTTAACTTTTCACTTAGAACTTGTAAAATTTCCAATAGAATAATCTCTTTGTTTTTATTTGATATAATTTTCTAGATAATATGTAGAATAAGTTTCCTCTTTTTAAGATTTTCAATGAATAATCTCTTTATTTTTATCTTTGACTTGCCTATTAGTTTGTGTTTGACCAAAAATTTCTGCACCTTATCCATAGTTTAACATTAGGAATTCAATTTTTGTTATTCTTATTTGAATTTATTTATTTGTAAAGTGATTGGTTGAGGTCTTATTATGGGTTCTTTAGTAACTTTCATTTCTATTAGTTACTAATTTTTTGTTTTTAGATTTATTTCCTTTTTTATTTTGAGACATGTTTTTGTCAATAGTGACATCATAATTCATAGGTCTACTTAGTTTCGAACCAACAAGTGTGTGCATAGTTTTGTTTTGTTTTGTTTTGTTTTTTTTTTTTTTTTTTTTTTTTTTTTATTATACTTATATATATATAAAATAATACAACCAATTCATGTTTATTAGTTGTTTTTTTTTTGTGAGGCAACCCTTGTTTATATAAAATTTTAAATATTATTAAGATTGTATTTTGTTTTTATTTGTTCCAGTAATTTATAAAATCATTATATTATAATAATATAATTTTTATTATAAAATTATTAAACTACTATAAAATAAATAAAAATATACAAAGATTATATGCATATGTGCTTTATGACTTAGTAATTTTCAATTTTCACAAAAATGGGGTACGCAGAACATGTACCAAAAAATAGAAACTAATTGTTTTACTTAAAGAACAACCAAAAGAGAAAAACAAGAGAAGTAAATTTAAGTTGGCAAAACTTGTTTAGATGTTTAGAACTCATGGATAAAATATTTTATGTGTTATTTTGCATTATGATTTTGAGTAAGTGATCTATGATGTACTATGAAAGGCAAAAAACAGGGAAGCTAGTGATCCCATAGACTATTTCTAATCTCGACCTTAAAATTTCTCTTCATTTCATTATACTTTGTTGCCTTTACTATTTTCATTAGTTACACTCCCCACCTATTTATAACCACCATTCTATTAAAAAAATGTAATACACAAAAGTCAATGTGAAGCTCAAAAACAACTTATAGAAACCAAAATACAAACTTTCCACTTTAACAATCTTGTAAGACTCTCTTTTGCACTTTTGTTTTTTTTTTTTTTTTTTTTTGTTTTGTTTTTAATGGTCAATTTGCACTTTTGAGTTTTATGAGACTCTCTTTACATTTTTTTGAGTCAATTTGCACTTTAAGAGTCAATTTGCACTTTTGTTTTGTTTTTAAGGGTCAATTTGCACTTTTGAGTTCCATGAGAGTTTCTTTACAGTTTTGAGTCAATTTGTACATTTGAATCCATCTTTTGCACTTTTACTTTGTTTTTTATTTTTGTTTTTAATGATAATTTGCCCTTTATGGCACTCTCTTTACACTTTTTGAATCAATTTGCACTTTTGAGTCCATTGCTAGTATTATTATCCATGAATCTTATTTACTACATGGTCCTCCTTTTCAAATGTAAAACAATGCATGTCACAGCCTCTGCGGGTTAAATTGGTAACTTGTAGGCCATGCTACCAGCGATGGGTTAAATTACAAAATTATCCTCTCCCCGCTACCTGCAGTCACTTGAACACTCTGTCAATTTTTTCGGCAATTCACCTTACAATACGATAAACCACCGGATGGCATGTATAGCTTGAGAAATCGCGATCCATAATCTATTTTTTGGTATTCACCTTACAGGATGGATGGATGTGAGTAGCTTGGGAAAACGCGATGCATAACCTATATCTGGCATTTGCTTTCCATTATACCGAGAGCAGGTGAGCAGCTAGGCAAAATGCGACGCATAACCGATTTTTGGCATTCAACTTTTAATATACCAGAGAGCAGATGACTAACTCGGGGTAACGCAATACATAACCTATCTATTTGGCCTTTACATTTTATTGGGACCCAGAAAACAAGAAACAGAGAGAATGGCAGACGAAGATGTGGAAATGGTAGATGCCGCCCAAGAAGAAGTTGAGCAATATTTGGCGTTAAAATGTGATGGATGTCTGGCCATGGCATCGCTGGTCACAGGATGTGGCCATCTCTTTTGCAAATCGTGTGTGAACACCTTGGTTCACTCTACTCGGCAGTGCCCAGTATGCCATTTCCATATCTGTCAGAAGGTGATTTTCCCTATTTATAGCAGTAGCAGCGGCCAAGAAGATTCTCCTCCTGCGTGCGGTATATGTTTAGAGAACGCTGCACCACAGGCCCTCATGACAAAATGTGGTCATTTATTTTGTAAAGATTGTCTTTTGCAATGGTTCCAGACAACGCATAATTGTCCAGTTTGCCGAGAACATGCAAGTCCCAAGTTTTCCATTCCAATTGGGTTCACTAGCACCACATCAGTAATGAATCAATGCCGTGGTTAATTTTCTAAACGCAGGGCAAGTGTTATGAAAATAATTTCCTTTGTTCAGGTAAGAGACACAAAACATCCTATGATTCTATGCTCTGGACATACCTTTTAATGATCTGATTCTATGTGCATCAATGCAGTGGCTAATTGAGGGTCGTGGCTTTGGCTTTGTCTTGCCATATCATATAGTATGAGATGAGCTGAGTCTTTTCTCGCTCTCTTTTAAAAAAGAAGTAAAAATTCAGGGGTGGGGAAGGTTTCACTACACTTCGTAGCTACCTATAACGCGCTCTCGAGAGCCTGTCTTTTGCATTCTTTAAAGCACTAGCCTAATACCATGCCCTACCCCGCCAATACCAAAAATAAAACAGTAATTACTTTTTTCATTTTATGTTCTGCAGGTCAGATGTTACCATGTGTTCTTTTATGAATTTCCCTTGTCCAGGTAAGAAACTAAGGCACATCCCGTGACACTATACTCTGCAATTTCTATTAATGCTTTGTTTTCGCTATTCAACTAGTTTTCTGTGATTTTCTGCTCTTTTACTTTTTTGAATAGTTTGTTTTCTTCACTCACGGTTACACTACTTTTGTTTTAATTTTTAATTTTATAACTCCCAAATGTTTCTATTTTGTTATATAAAGGTTATTGCAAGATCTGTTAGAATCTATATGTTGCAACTTGCAGTGGCGACATAATTTCCAAGTTCAATCCTATCTTCGAAATAAAGCCTTTGGAGTCTCAAGCCAAAAGATTGTGGTCCAAGGTGACTACTACATTCTATGTATGATGAGCTCTTTTAAAGTTCGTCCTCAAATTGTGATAGCAATTAATAAGGTCCAGAGAATTCTTCAATAATTCTCTTTTTCAAGTCATGTTCGATGGTGCAAAGTAGGTAAAAGGAAGTTCCTCTTTTAAGCTGCGCGGATGATGATCATATCAAGGTAAATTTATTATTTTTCTTGCTTTTGCAGATAGATACGGAGGGAGCAAGCCCAGAACGAATCATGCAAGAACTCTCTGCTCTTGGATTAATGCCAGAGGAATGGGTGGTGATGTACCTATGATTCAAGTTTGTACTTTCTTTAGTCTCTTATATGCTATTTTAGGCTAATAGGATATTTTTTTCTTCACTTCAAAACATGTTTTTCAATCTATGGAAGGAATATTATTGTGCCAGGGCTGAAAAGGAGGATGCCGTGGCATGGTACATTAGCTCGCTTTGTGTTTTTTTTTTTTCCATAACTTTTGATACTTTTGTGGAAGAGAGATCTATTCTACAATTTGCAAATCATCTACTTAATTTTATGACACCGTAGCTATAGCTCACCTTCTTCTGCCTGTTTAAATCAGGTTAGTGCCCTAACTGGCCAAAATGTTAATGAACTGCTAGAGACTGTCATGCTGGTTGCAGAGGTATGCTTGGAATTTTTATATTTTCATAGATTTCTTGAACACTATGCCATTTTGCACTTAAATTCTTATATTTATTTCATGTTTATTTGTAATATCAACCGCTTTCATTTGTGCTAGGGCTTAGATGCAGGTAAACCGATTGGTTGGGTAATTTGGAAAATTTTGATAATCTTTGCATTTTTTTCGGGATTTGTCGTAAATTATTGATCTTTTTTCTAAATAGAAGAATAATAAATAATTTCTGATTTGGTGCCATTGCAAGCTGTAAGCGGCAATTATATGTGACTTTTCAATTTGTAACAAGTAGAAAATAAACGTAAGATATGATATTGTACTCAGTACAATATCAAGGCAGGGTGTTCAAGGAGGACATATGTATACTGTCAGGAGATTGTTCAGGTATCTTTTTCCTTTTTTGGTTTGATTTGTGTGCTTTTTTATGTTGAATTTTATTGCAATACAGTTGCAAGAGTTGAAGGCCAATCCATATCGAAATGCAAAAGGCATTGTAGTTGAAGCACGTCTTCTCAAGTCAAGAGGACCAGTAGCCACTTTTCTTGTGCCAAATGATATTCTCAAAAAGGGTGATGTGGTGGTGTGTGATGAAGCATTTGGAAGGTAATTGGTTTGGTTTTAGCAAATATTTAAGATTTAGGTGCTTCCAATATGTTTTAGACCATTCTCAAAGCTTTATTGAAATGTGATTCATTTCTTCAGCTTTAGGTTCTGACTTTGTCTTAAATGTACCTTATGAGCAGGTATGAGATTTGCTTGATGACGATGGAGCTCGTCTTGAGGAATCTGGGCCCTTCATAGCTGTGCAGGTTTGTAATTGCTCTATAGTCTTTCATTTTTGTGCGCCCTTCTCTCACTTCCTACAGAATCTAAAGACCTAGTTTCGCTGCTTTCCATTTAAAAAGGTTTCAAGACTGAAATTAATATAATATGTTTTGCCAACTTAGAAGGGATATTGTTTAATTTCCATTACAAGCCTTCAGTTTCTCAACAATTATGAAAGTTCATTTTACAAATCTTTTGAGCAAAGGCTATAATACATTGGTGTTACTACAATGTGCCTTTGGTGGTAATATATTGTGCCAAGTAGACTTACAAAGTTGGTTGCATGTCTTTAACCAATAATTTTCAGAAATTTTTGGAACAAAGTCTATAACCTTTGTTGTCCATTTAATTTCAAATAAGCACAAATGTAGCCCAGACTTGATCCAACAAGCACACATTAGTGCCCGATTATGCAAGCTCTTTGTTAGTTTTCAAATAAAGATGTAGGCAACTTTGAATATAAATAAGATGACTTTCATGTCTTGACTGCATATGGGATAAAAGTAATAAGGAAAAAACTAAATATACTTGAAAATTGTGCCTCTTTCTTCTTTGTTGGTTGATACGTAGACTTCTTTTGTTTTCCTCTTTTTGCTTGTTACCCATTTGTTTCACTTCAATTGTACCTTATTTCCTTCGCCAAATATGTTGCAACACATGAGCAGATCTTGTGCCTACCTTGATGATGCTAGAGCCTAGAGGACTGTGATCAGATTTCCCATCATGTTGACTTGTATTATGTATCATGATCAGCCAAAAGTGTGACCATTGTATCCTATATATTGTACTATACCGTGCTTAGGTGATTTTTGTATAGTTCTTTTTTCATCCAGGTTGTTGCTTTATGCCCTTTGTGGTTTGTCATGGCTTGTCCTCTTTGTCCCCATTTCAAGATAGTCCCTGCTGACATGGCTCTTACTAACCATCTCATGGAGGTCATTTATGGCTAAGCTAGGTGCGCGGGGTCTTGGAGTGGATCCACCAGGACATATGACTTATGGAACCCCTAGGCTTTTTCACTTTACCCTTGTGTAAAAGTGTTGCTCTTGTATTGTAAAAGCGGTTAGGCCTAGGGAGCATGCTTATTTTGTGCCAAATCATGGATCTCCTTATGTATTTGTCACACTTTTGCCTAGGGGATCATCTCCTTAGCATTTTGGGGACTCATGACATGTTTCTATCTTTTGAGGTTGTTCTACATATTCCCATAGTTCACTAGGCAGTTTCACTGTTGAATTTTCTACAAGAATGAATAGTAGAATCTGATTTTCTGATCTGATAATTACTTCCTGATGATCCTTATCTAATTTCCTTTCAAGCCACTGATATCATTGAGCAATTATACACAGGAAAATCTCAACAATAATATAAAGAAAAACAGTAGGAACATAAAGAGACAGCCATGCATAATAGAGACAACAAATTTCCTTGGGAATCCCAAACTTGGGAGAAAACCAACTTTTCTTCTAGGAGAATTGTTCAGCAAGGTTCAAAATTACATAAAATTTCTGGAAATCTGTGCCGAAAACCAGACCCAAGATACCAGTCAATCCTGGTCAAATATCACCCCAAAACCAGAAAAGTCAACACTGGTCAACTGTCAAAATTCGGCCTGTGGTCAATCTGCAGTCAAGATCTGTGGTCAACTCAGTATGCGGTCAGAAATCCATGTGGTCAGCCTTAGTCAATGGTCAGATTTCGGTCAAGCTCCAATTCAGTCAAACTTGGTCAAACTTCAGATTCTTGCTTCCTTTCTGTTCACATCATAGTTTTAAAACTCCGACTCCGACTCTGACTCGGCCGAGCAATGACTCCGACTCCGACTCCGAAACGGTAATGACTCGGCCGGCTCGTTTTCAATGACTCGGTCGTTGTAAAAAATACATTAAATATTAGTTTTTTTATAAAAAAACATAATTTTGAAGATTTAAACATAATTTTAAAGATTTTCATTCATGTTTCCAAACACACAACATTATAATATAGATGGAAGACAACATATGATCAAAGTAGGCTCATGAACCAATCCATTATATCAAAATGGTACCCAATGGCAATACATAGTCAACTGTCATACATGATCAAAGACTCAAAACAAAAAACACATAACCAAGGAGGCTAGAAATGGCCTACAACAAAAGTAAACTGTGACGGTGGCCAGACTCCAGTACTAGTACTACTGGCTAGTAGCTACTGCCAGAGGAGCCAAGATCATGTCGATCTTATGTGGCATGCAACAAAATAAAACTAATGTGGCATGCAACAAAATAAATATGAGTTATAATGTTGGTTCAATTTCAGGGTGAAATTTTTTAATGGAAAATTGGATATGGTTGCTGATTAAATTTGTCTATATATCAAAAGTTTTAAAATGAAATTTATTATAAAATAGATAGAAGTCAATATTAATAAATAAATAAAAGAAAGTTATCATTTTGTTATCATGGACTTCGAAATTACACAAATAATTACAAGTTTGAGTCGGTTGTAAAACAAGGCTTGAGGTTGTTGTAATGGGGAATTCCGCTTGATTTGGAGATAAATCAATAGCTGATTTGGTTGTATTCTTTCCATATAATGTCAATACAACAAACAAATTCTCCATTTTTAACATCGAGGTTTAAGTTTTATTCGCGAATTTTATTGCGTGAAAAGATTTGAGGGTAATGCCCTTCGTAGTTGTACAGGGCTTTTCCAATTGATTAAAGCGTATGGTCCAAATACTTACCAGGAAACATCGCTCATTGTACTTACCCGATACATTTGACTCTTCTAAAAGATGAACTTACCTGTCAATCATGGAAATTCGATAATTACCCGCTACATTTGACTCTTCTAAAAGCTGAACTTACCTGTTCAGATATCATATAACTGTTTGAACTCCAAAATAACCATCAAACGAATTTAAAATCCATAAAAAATCAGTTAAATGGCTGCGTTTGCGTCCGGGTACTGTGCCACATTGACTCGGCCGTTTCATAGCGGAAACGGTCCGTTTTGGCCGAGTCAGCAATGACTCGGCCTTCCAAACCGAGTTAACCACCGTTTCACATGGGAGCCCATCGACCCGGATCAACCCAGCCGAGTCAATGTTGACTCGGCCGTTTCTTAAAACAATGGTTCACATGTGCGGATATCTCTTGTAGATGATGTTGTTTTGTTGGATTGGTCAAAATGATGATGACTTCTTGTGTATCTATATTTTTCAAGTGGGTTTGACCAAGGGTCACATCCATTCATGGTGCGGCCAACTTGTCAACTCGGAGTCTACATGAACTCCAAAAATTAAACTTTATTTTATTTTTCATAATTTTTCTTGGCCAATTGGGGAGGCCACATAGCATGTGGGAATACCTTCTGATGCTACATAAAAATCAACATTCACAACTTCCAAGGCACTAGTCATAATGCCCTAGGCACTTTGGGGCTATTTGTCATGCGCTTGGACTATCCAAGCCATGCCATGCCACGTTACAGATTGTGGAGCTGTCACATTTTCCACACATGTGGAGGCACATGTTGCATAGTTTGATGGGATATCCACCTTGGAGGATGCATTATTTAGCTGTTAGGGCTCCTATTTGGTGTGTGTGGACCTTTTTGAGCTGCCATTAACTTGAGGATGTGGTTGACATGTTTTGAGGAGTATATGCCTTAGAGACCTCCCACATAGCTGTTGGAGCTGATTTTGGGTGATCCACCCCTGTTTTGAGCTTCCCTTGTGCCGCATGTGTGGGTCTTCCTCATCCTGACCATATTCATTGGCATAATTAGTTGATATTTCTTCATTTGAGAGGTCCCTTGGGGAGGTTACCTTGCATTATGGAGGGATATTGAGCTCCCTTGAACTTAGCTTGACCATTCTAGTAGGGCACCACCCTCTCTTGGGGGAATATTATGCATGTGTTGTATCTACCTTTGTATATTATGTATTACTTGACATTGTCTTCATAGTTAGTTGGAACCTCACCTCCTTCTTCGGTGGACTTCGAGTGCCACCCTAGGGGAGCCTCTTGCTACATTTTAGCGTTATTCTGGGAGAATTTGCAGGTATATTTGGCCCTCATTTGGAGTAGACTAGGCGCAGAAGAAGGAGCACGCATCCTTGGGAGAAATAGTTGCAGGGCAGATTGGTTGTTGGGTTTTTTCGAAGGGTGATTGCCTTGGTATTTGTCGGAGTCTTTGGGTGTTTTGTAGGTCTGAAGTGAAGGGAGTTTGGAGGTGGTTTTCTGGTGCTTTTGGTAGTGCACAGAGGCTCACTATCTGGGCCTGCGCATGGTGTAGAGTTGTGGGATTTGGGGTGAGATACTGTTAGGATTTGGAGGCCTTTGTTGGAGAAATTTGTAGGGGAGCTTACGAGGGATTTTCGGGGGGAATTTGGGCTTGCAAGCAGCATTCTTCCTTCAGCTGTGTGTACACCAGGCAGAGAAAGGAGTGCACATTTTTGGGGCGACTAGCCGGAAGTAGGCCAATTCCTTGCTGGGTTTTTGTGGGTTTGAGGTATAGAGGCCGTGGCTAATTTTGCTTAATTTTCTGAGGAGGTTGGAGGGCTAAATCAACAGTTCATTCCTAGTAGTTGCATCAGTCATTTCTGGTTGGGCGCAGTCCTTGTAGTTGAGCCAGTTTCAACACTTGGGTGCCTTCATCTCCACCTGGGTTTTGCCTTTCTTGCTATAGCAAGCCCAACTTCATCTATCTTCATATACTTGTACTTCATCTTGCTCTTTTAATAAAATGGCTTAGCTTGGTGCAGTTTCTGGTGTTTTCTATTGTTGTTTATGCCTGGGTTAAAGTTTTGTGTTGCACGCTGGTATATTTTCTTGTTATCAATGTAATTTCCTGTTAGGGATATTACATTAATTGCTATTTTCTTCTTCTAGACTAGCCTACATTAGGGTGTAATCCTATTTTTCTATCCATTTAGGAACCTCTAGCAAGGGTATGAATTATGTGTATCGTGCTATAGCCTATGGTTGATCTTGTTGGTGAAGGTGCTCCTTTGACGACCACATCTTGTAGGGCATTGGTCTTCATTGTTTATCTTGATTAGATAAGAGAATATTTTTTCCTTTGGGTTATTGTCTCTTCATCGTAATCCTTGGATAAAATAGACCAAATTCGAAGAGGGTTTTTTTTGACCTCATAAGCCCTAGTTGGATAAGGCACTTGTCTTGTCCCATCAACCAACTAAAATTATAAAATACCAAATTCTTTCTTCCTTTTTGTTTGCAAAGAAATTCAAGAAAAGCATTGAAAATCCTCAATTCCTTTTTTCTTAGTCTAGCATTAAGTTAATTGCTATTTTCATCTTCTAGACTATTCTACATTAGGGTCTGATCCTAATTTTCTATGTTAAAACCCTAAGAGGAAAATCAACCTCTTGGAATTGTGCCTCTAAAGTTCATTTATCATTCTTTGGATTGCTTTAATTGATTATGTAAATCTGGAAATTGCAATAAAAAATTAAAAAACTCAAATCTACATAAATCCTAAGTCTAGGTTTTTTGCATCTAAAGACTATCTAGCACTAGACTTTGAACTAATTTCATGTAGAAGAATGTTTTGCTATGCTTTATTTTCTTTTCTGGTTGTGAAAATGATTTTTAAGTTGGTATTAATTTCTTATCTCAAGTTTTTTGTGTAAATTCTAAGCTAATCTTGATAAACCCTAAGGAGAATATACCATGCGATTCAAATTCTTGTTATTTACTTTGCTATACTAATTGTGGACTTGATTCAAGCTGATTTGGCTTATTAAGACTTGATTCAATATGATTTGGGTTATTATTTCATTATATATCATAAAACCCCAGCTAACAATCCAAGATTTCTTGCTTTAAGGTTGAAATCTCTCTTTTGGGTTGATATTTATCTAAATTTCATATCTAGAATGCAATAAATCACTCATAAACGTATTTGAAGGTTAAAAACAATCCGAGTTTAACCTTGAACTTTTCCTTAATGAAGCATATAATTAATTTGCACTTGAAAGTACATCACATAAACTCAATTGATATTAAAAGTTTACATCAACATCTCTTGTAGTTTAATTAAACTTGGAGTTGTTTTTTTTCCTAATTATGTCAAGTGGTTATTGACTTAGGATGTTAATTATATACTTTACAACTCAAATTTAGCAGTAATCCGCTAGTCTCTAACTTGTAATGCATCTATGTGGATTATTGTGGTTTATGTTCTTGTTCTCAAAGTATTATCTTAAAGCATTAAATCATTTATTGTTGGAATCCTCATCTTTACAATTGTATATATTTTATGGGATTCATATTGTTGAAGTAGATTATTGCTCTCATTTATTAATCATTGTCTTAGATTTACTCATTCTTTGTTACCGATATGTTTGGGATATCTCCCTTGGCCTTTCAGAGTTGACCAAAAGTGAAGGGAAAATTGTGTTGAGGTGACAGTGGCACAATTCCCATCCATTACCCCAAGGCAACATGCGTGGTTGGACTTTCTACTTGGATGCTAGTTTAGGCAGTAACACTATTTATTGACTAAATAGATCTAATGCTTGTGAAGATCTAGTTTGAGAGATTCATCTACATATAATTGTGATGTTGACAGAAATGTGAAAAACCTATTGGTGTGGCATCAAATGTGGCCTTTGTTGTCAGTGAAAAAATTTGGTCGATGAAAAATCCTCTGCTTTAGGCAATCAACATAAAACTACTAAAGCTCCACAAGGCAAGCAATGAAAAATGCTAGTGTGTAATGGCCCCGACAATGTAATGTTCCCAAAAAATTAATTGCTCAAGGGTTGAAGTAGCCTATCAATACCCTATAGTCCTCCAAGAAAGGGGAAAAAACCCAAAAAATTCCCATTGTTGGGCAAGTTTTGGGGGCAACTGGGCGAAGAAACCCAAAATTGGGGCTTGGAGTAAAGCTTACTCAATTATTTTAGAATAAGAGACCCCTCTAGGAAATCTATAAATATGGGAGGATTGAATTCATTTGGAATCATCATTAGATTAGATCAATTATCTCTATTTTCTTTGAGCTTGAGGCTCAGAGGGTTTTAAGACCCATTTTTCTCTTGTCAATTTTGGTGGTGAAAGATTCCACCCTAGTTGACATATTTCTATTTTCCTCATTTTGTTTTGGGGCACAGAAATTCGATTTGGAAGAGGAGTGAAATCTGGCTGGTTCTTGGTCCTTGTCTGGCATAGGCAAACCAATTTGGAAGCGCAACAAAACATTTTGAATCTTTGTTTATGGCTCAGGATAATCTTTTGAAGACCAACAAAGCCTTTTCTATTTGTCTTCCCTACTTCGGCCACATGAAGCTCTCCAAATAAATAAGACATTACGCTTATGTCCCGAGCCAGGGTTTTGCTAGACCAAGGTTTCTGTAAAGGAAAATTGAGGCAAATGGTGTTCGCAAAGCTACAAATAAGCTAAGTCTAACTCTTTTGGAGAAGCTTGAAGCAAGACATCTTCGCTTGCGTATTCTGCAACTCATTTGCTGGAAATACAAATCTCCCTGAGGAATTACAAGATTTTGTCTTGATCTGCATGCAAAGTACAGTGGCTTATATTCCAAATTCTAGCGTGAATAGGATTTAAAACAAACCCGGAGGCTTAATTCGTGCTTTGTGGATCATAGTTGGAGGTCTTGTCATAGCACATATACAAAAACCTAAAAATAAGGAGACGCACTTGCACAGAGTAGTGAGGGCTTATACTAGTGGCTTGGGTTTTGTTTCCACAGTTTGACATTGCGATAAAAGCTTTAGAGCTGATAGCTGGGTGAACCAGACTTTGTATTTGTAAGGGGATCAATTTGTAGGAGAATCGTAGCAGGTTTAGAAATTTGTATTTGTGTGGGACTCTGTATTTGTGTGGATTTTCTGTTTATCTGTTGTGAACTGTAACTTTTCAGATCATATTTATGCATTGATAACATTACATAGTTGGGTTATTACGTTGTGAAGTATACATGAACCTATTATGCTGTTGTTTCTTGAAAAATTGTTCAGCTTATTTGTTGTATCACTAAAAGAAGGACAAACGGATTTGGTAACTGGACTTGCTATGCTAGAGAAGGAATATTAGCTGTTCGAACTATTTGATAATAAATTTTTGAATTACATAGGGGGAAGTTGCATAGAAATTGCAATTGTATCTAATGAATTGTAGAATTTATAGATATTACAATTCATATGTTATTGTTATCTGGTGGGATATTGTACAAGAATTTTTATTTGAAAACCCTGGGGTAAAACTAGGGCAAAATTTTTACAAGCACACTACAGGCATTGAGATGTAATGTTCCTAAACAGGAAATTAAGTGATAAACAAAGCAAGCAAACAATCCAACAATAAAAAAAATGAAATACACACCAGGCACCCACGGAAACGCTGGAAATAGAGAACTGCTGAGCCATTTTATTAAATCTTCAAGGGCAAATACAATGATAAAATAGAATTGTGTACATGGGCTTGTCTCTAAGGACAAACGTGACAAAACCCAGGTGAGCAATTGCTGATCTGAAGGCTGCCCAACTGTTGCACCAACACTGATTTGCGTTGCCTAGAAACTGCGTTGTTTGCTGGAATCAAAGGGCTGGAATCATTGCTTCTTGTGCTCAGAAAACTATAAGATTTCAGCTCTCGAATCCTCAATCCAAACCCACCAAAACCCAAGAAGTGTTTGTCCTAGTTCAGACTTCTGAAGTTCGAACCCCCAAGGAGCCCAACCTTTACTGCAACTGCGAAACTCGACCTACTGGAATGAAGTTGTAAAACCTCCCAAAAACTATACCAAATCACTGGGATGAGCCCTTCTATGATTTCCTTGCTTCCCAACTGTGATTCCAGGCTATATCTCTTTCCCTCAAGACCCACGTGTTGCCTGGACTGGCCCTCTGCACTATCCTCCAAGACTGGAATTCGAACTACTTGCTTACTGCACTCCCTTGCTCCAAAACTCCTTCCGAGTGCTGACCTAATGATGTCTGTTAAATTCCCTGGTTTTCCCGACTAATGGCTGGCCCAATGAGGCTCCTCCCTCTACTGTATGTTCTTTACTTGTTGGCCCAGAAATACACACTTCTGGGTGATGGATGAATGGATGAGCAGTGAATACTCCGTGATGCTCCTCAAGTTGATATGGAACTGCCTTTCTAGAGTGGCACTCGTAGTCCCCTGAAGGTAAGGTTGAATCTCCCGCTTGAGAAATTTGTGGCTGAATAGCCAGTTGACTCGGCTAAGCAGCTCGAGCAAATAGTCAAGTGAATTTCAATATGCAAGAGTGAATGAATGACTAAGTGAGGAGCTTTTCCTCCTTATGACTTCATGGGCTTCCCTTTACCTCATGTGGGCCCCTCCAACAGCTATACAAATTCCCTCCAAGCAATTTGAATTGTCTAGTACGCTTTCCCACGTGGGTGGCCCCCACCTTCCACTAACAAAATAATCTCGCCGTATTTCTCCTAAGTCCCTAAGTCGAAACTGCTTGGGTCCTTTTCCTTGGAAAAATTGTGCAAAATTGTGTAGAGACAAACCCTATTACAAATTCTTTTGGGAAGGGACATGACAGTCCTCCCCTCCCAAATGTTTCTTGCCCTCAAGCAACTTCAGAGCTGGGTGCTCCAAAATGTGCTCACCCTCCCAGGTGGCATCCTCATCCGGCAAGTTCTTCCAGCGTACCAAGAACTCCCTGATGGTCCTGCCCCTCAACTTCCTCTCCCTCTTCTCCAAAATGGCCTCAGGCTCCAAAACCAGGTGGCCCTCATCATCCAACGGGGGTAACTCTACTGTTTCTATCACCAGTTGTCCCAACACCTTGTTAAGGCATGAGACATGGAATATATTGTGAATTCTTCTCCTCGGAGGCAGCGCCAACTCGTAGGCCACCTCCCCAACTCGCTTGACTATCCTGTATGGCCCATAAAAACGGGGGTGTAGCTTCTCAACCCCCTTTTGCTTCAACGTGGACTACCTGTACCATTGTAACTGAAGGTACACCAAATCCCCCTCCTCAAAATGTCTCTCGGTCTGGTGTTGATCTGCATACACCTTCTGTTGGTTCTGTGCTATCACTAAGCTATGTTGCAGGAAACGTAGGGCAAGGGGGCGTTTCCATACGGAAACGGGTACGGAACGCTGAAACGCGTTTGGTACGGCCCTGAAATGCGTTTCAGGGCCATACGACTCACATTTCAGCGTTTTACTTGTGTTTTTTTTTTTTAAATTAGTTTGTTTCCTAATTTATTTTTAGGTTATCCTAGTGACTTCTAGTTGCTTCTAGATCCCTGTCTAGAGTTATAAAAGTGAGCTTTTGCCCTAGTGTTTATATGCAGTTCATGGTAATGTTAAATTCTTAAAGTAAAAGTGATATTCTTCTTTATTTTTCATTTTCATCCTTTTACTTAAATTTTTAACATTACCATGAAATGACTCAGGATGTTTGAGAGTGGTTTCGCCTTCATTGGATTTCATATGGAGAAAGTAGAATTTTAGATCTCACTCAAAATCCAACAGACCTATCTGTTTTTCAGGATTTCAGGATTGCAATGTTTCCATTGGATTTTATCATGTACTAGGGTATGGAACTTGTATTTAATCAAGAGAACCAAGCACTCTATGCAGGGGAAACTCCCAATACAAGGGTATGAAACTTGTATTTAATCAAGAGCACTAAGGTCGTTCGACTATATAGGAGGAGACTCCCAATCAAGCACGAGACAAGAAATTAGAAATTTCTCGTGGCTGATTTTGGATATTTCTATTTTCATTATGTGATCATTCATGAGTAAATGAGATGTAAATTTAGAGACTTATAGTTTATGCATTGACAATTGACAATTTTATCATAATGTAATAAATTAGAATGTATCATATATGCTTTATGATTGCACATATTTCTTAAATTTCCTAATATATATATATATATAATATATATATTCGCGTTTCCCCGTTCCAAAATTTGGGGAGGTCGCGTTTCGTATCGCTTCCCGTTTCGGAAACTCGTACCCGTTTCCTCGTTTCGTGCAACTTAGTCACTAAGTTATCCTTGAGAGCCTCGAGGATGTCTTAGCTCTCTTGGATCCAATCTTTGGCCTTTGGGGCCCGATTGTCTCCAAAAACAACATCAGCAAAAGATAATGCATCATAACCATACAAGGCATGGAAAGGAGTCATACCGATGGACATGTGTTGGGTGGTGTTTAGCAATACTCGCCCAAATGCAACCACCGAATCCAAGCCCTCTGCTGCCCAGTCACGTAGTTCCTCAGGTACCCCTCCAACCACTGATTAACTCGCTTGGTTTGACCATCTGTTTAGGGGTGGTAACTCATGCTAGGGGTGAGCTCGGAACCAACCAACATGAAGAGCTCCTGCTATCCCTATCTTGAAGAGCTCCTGCTAGAAGCCTCCCATGAACCTGCTATCCCTATCACTCACGATGTTCTTAGGAAGCCCGTGTAACCGAAAGACCTCCCTAAAGAACAACTCTGCAACTTGTGAAGCCGAATATCTGGTAGGGATGGCGAAAATGTGGGCATACTTGGCCAACCGGTCGACCACTACATAGATGCAGTCCTTGCCATGTATTGTGGGAAGGCCCGTGATGAAATCCATGGAGATACTTTCCCATTTCCCTTCGGGGATGGGAAGCGGTTGTAATAATCTTGCAGGATGAATTAGCTCCCCTTTGTTCCTCTTACATGCCTCACACTCCTGTACGTGCTTCAGCACGTCCCCCTTGAGGCTCTTCCATGTGAAGTGCTCCCTGAATGCCATGTATGTTTTCTTGAACCCCTGGTGCCCTGACAATGGCAAGTCATGTGCTGCTTGGAGCACTCTCTCCCTCAACTGCGAGTTGGGAACCAGAAATATGCGCCCCTTGTAGTAGATGACCTCATCCATCACCCGATAACACTCATATGCGTGGGTACCCTCTAGAATCTCGCATGCCCTCCTATCCTTGGAATACTCCACCAATAACTGGGCCTTACAATCATGGTAGATGCTCATGAGTGGTAGGCCTGCAGGTCTCCGGGATAGGGCATCAACCACCATATTGTGCTTTTCTTGCACATACTCTATGTCGAAGTCATAGGCCTGCACCTTGCTGACCCATCTTTGCTGTTTGTCGTTGAGGGCCTGTTGCCCTATGAAACGAAGACTGTTGTGATCAGTCTTCACCCGAAACTTGTTACCCACCAAATACTTTCGAAATTTGGCCAAGGCATGCATGATGGCCAACATCTCCTTATCATATATAGAATATGACTGCTCATGGGGTAAGAGCTTCCGACTCTCGAAAGCAATGGGGTACCCATCTTGAGATACTATTGCTCTGACTCCCTTCCCGGATGCATCACACTCCACAGTGAAGGGCTGGGAGAAATCCGGAAGTGCTAAAACTGGACAACTACTCATCACCTCCTTGAGGCGGTCAGAAGCTGCCTGTGCCCCATCTGTCCATGCAAAAGCCCCTCTCTTGGTCAAATTTGTCAGGGGAGTTGCTAACTGCGAAAATCCCTTGACGAACTTCCGGTAATATGTGTAGATGCCCAAGAAGCCCCTCAACGCTGTCACATCTCTGGGTATTGGCCAATCACAGATAACTCGTACATTCTCCTCATGGAATTTCACCCCATTTGCACCAATGATATGCCCCAAGTAGAGCATCCCTGTCAGGCCAAACTCACACTTGGATAGCTTGGCATAGAATTGCTCCTCCTCCAAAATACGCAACACCTCCTCCAAGTGCTGGAGATGCTCCTCCCAAGTCTTGTTGTAAATCAAGATATCATTGAAGAAAACTAGCACAAATCTCCTCAACTGCCTCCGGAACACGTGGTTCATACATGACTGAAAAGTAGTTGGGGCTTTGATCAACCCAAATGGGATGACCAGGAACTCGAAGTGCCCATAATGGCACCGAAAAGCTGTCTTGGGGATGCCCTGATCCCTCACCCTGAACTAGTGGTACCCTGAACGTAGATCTATCTTGGAGAAGTACTTGGCTCCTCTAATCTCATCCATCAACTCATTGATGTGGGGGATGGGGTACCGGTTCTTTAGTGTCTTCCTGTTGAGGGCCCGATAGTTAATGCACATGAGCAAGCTTCCATCCTTCTTTTTCACCAACACTACTGAAGAAGCAAAAGGACTGGAACTTGGCTTGATATGGCCCAATGCGAACAACTCTTTGATGGCCCTCTCAATCTCGTCCTTATAGGCCTTAGGATGCCTGTAAGGGGTAGTGATCACCGCCTGCACACCCAGCTCCAGCTCAATGGTGTGCTCAAATCCCATACCTGGTGGTTGCCCTGGTGGAATATCCCCAAACACTACTGGGTACCTATCCAACAAGGCTTGTATGTTTGGAGGTGGTCGCTGGGCCTACCCTCCAACCTCTGAAACCCTCAGCTCCACTGCCCAAGCTATGTCCCCATGTCACAGATCTACCTCCATCCTATGCGTTGAGGCTGTCTTGGGTGGATATGAACGCTGTTGAAGGAAGTGTAACTAGGTTTGATCTTCATGAATGTGCTTTTGATATTTGTACTTATTCAAGAAAAGAAATATTATTTTTATAATATATGTCAATGAGTTTCTTGCTCATTGAAGTAGGTCTAGCACATGTCAAAGTGCTATAGGTGAGTCAAATAGTCAAGAGAAAATGTTGAAGGCCTTAAGGGCATGTTACACCATGTATAAATATATATTAAAAGTCAAAGGGAAAACCTCCAAGCAAGTCAAGCCTACTCCTATGCAATGGCACCTTCAAGAAACTCCTTCAAGCATGCTACACCACCATGGAAACTATCCGAAGTTTGCTCAACAAATCAGCCACCAAACTACCTTCAAAGTCGGCCTACAATTAGGAGGACTAGTCAGCCTAAATGGAGGGACAATCCTCTATTTATACAGGCTGTCCACTCCAAAGACAATGCATCAATTGAGCTCTAAAATCCGCAAAGAAGAGAAGAGAAGGAGGAACGAAGGAAGCTAAGGAAAAAGGTCTATAAGGTGTAGCGAAGAAAGAAGGGACAATGAAGGTAAAGGATTGTTTCTAGGGCTAGAAACAGTCAAATGTGTGAGGAAGAGGAGGAAAAATTTGTGGGTATGACAGCAGGGACAAACAGTCCATAGTTTTGTGTTGTTTGGGTTTGACACTAGACTCACAAGGTCTCTTAAGACAAGTGAAGGAGCCCCTCTCTCTAGCGAAGGAAGAAAGAGCCTAATACACTAAGGGTAGTCTCCACACGTGTGAGAAACTAGGGCAGCAGAATAGCAGAACAATCATACACTCAAGAAGGATCTTGGTTGGTCAAAGATATACTTGAGCAAGGGATAGAAGAGTAACACTTCATTTAGAAGACTCATTCAAGGAAGGTCTAACTCTAGACAATAATCATAGTAAGAAGAAGAAGTGTTGGAAGAAGGAGAACGAAGTGCCGGAGAACAAAGTGCTGGAAGAAGTACCAGAAAATAACGTGTAGGAAGAAAGAAGGACTTGACTTGTGCTTGGAGGATACTCTTGTTAGGGGTCTAGGGTTTGGCATTGATCAATAAAAGCTTGAATAAGAGAAATTCAATAAAGGGTTTTCCTCTCAAGAGAAGATAGGTTTTGGCCTTGGCAGAGAGCCAATATCTTGTGTTCTTGTTCTTGTGTTTTGGTAGTAGTTTGATGAAGTACACACACATGAATTAATAATAAGAAGAAGAAGATTAAGCTAACAAGAAAAGTAAAAAGACTCCACAAATTGTTATCAAGTAACAAAGAATCACACTACACTAATTTGCCCTAGATTCTTCAACAAATGCATGCCTCTAAGGACCACTGATTTGCCATCCGGCCCGGTGAACTCCATTTCCAATTTCTTCTAATCAATAGTGACTCTCCCAAGGGAGTACAACCACTGGACGTGCATCACCACGTTGGTGTTTGGCACATCGACCACAAAGAAATGGTCCATCATAGAGTAGTTCCCCATAACTACTGTCAAAGCAGGCACATACCGAGTGCACTGCATGGTACGGTCACTTGGTACCAAGACTGAAAAGCCCTCAAACTCGGTCGTGGTGAGGCCCCTGCTCTGAACCAACTGGGCATCTATGAAGTTGTGGGGAGCCCCACTATCAACTAAGACCGACACTCGCTATCCCTATATAGTACCTCTGGTCCTTAATGTCAGGAATTTGGGGACCCCACGTAAAGAAGCAAGGACTCCCTCGGATGGGGCAAAGGATGCCCCTCCCTGTGGAGGTGGTGGTGCTGGTCCCCTATTTGCCGGATTCTCACTATCTCCCATACCACACTTCTGCTCCACCTCATCCTCTTGGTCACTGTTTGAAAATACCTCAATATAATGTGCTTTGTCGGCAGTGCACCGATGGCCTGGTGCCCAAGGCTCACGGCAAGTGAAGCACAACTTCTTTCTTTTGAAGTCCTTCCATGTCTCATCTCTAGCTGCCCCTGTCCCTGGGTGGTTCTTTGAGTTGGGGGTCTAGTATCATGCCCCTTCTGGGGAAAAGGGGTCCGTGCAGGAAAAGGTGCTCGTGTCTTGGGGATGGCCCCCTGCAAATCTCTGGTGCACATAACTGCTTCCTGCAGCTTGGAGGGTCTGAATTATATGCGAAGAGACGCTGCCAGTTGACCTGCAAACACGACTTCCAGTGTGGATGTGTCGACGACTGTCAGAAAGGGAATTTGCGGCAGACAATTTGGTTCGAGGGTAGAGATGTGGTCTGGGTGGAGGTTTCAATAGGGTGACAAAGAAAACAATGACGGTGATCGCGTTGGTATCGTGTGTCGTTGGAAGGGGAGGGAGAACATGGTGATAAGGGAACAATTGGTAGTGATGGCGGGGAGCAATAGCGTGGAACAATGGGAACAAAGATGGGCACTGAGGCAGATCCGACGTGAAGCAGATGGGTGGAGGGCAGCAAAACTGAGCTGGGTCGAGTGGTAGAAGACGACAGAGATGGTCGACTGGTGATGATTAATGCATGGGTGGTAAGCGGAGGAGTATGGCGTAGGAACAGGGATACAAGTAGTGTGAGGGTTGATAGAGCGGCAATTTTAGTAGGACATAGGTGAGCAGCGGACGGGTAATGGTATGGATTGATCATTGTGCAGCGCTAAATGATCTAGGGATTGAATGGCTTTGATACCATTGTTGGAGACACAACGCCAGTTGCAATTATAATTATGAGTAAACTGTGTAGTTTTGTGTGTAATAAGTAATTTTATTATTGAGTACAATCTGAATGGTGATTACAATCCTTCGTGGCGGTGTGCCTGTATAGGCATTGACTGGCCATGAAGGTGAGTGGTCACATCATTTAACCTTTTGCCCTTTCATAATTAATGGGCCATTAATTAATTAAATTATTCAATTTATTATTAATAATATTATTTAATTAATGTTATTTATGAATATTTCATTCATAACACCATACTTTCTTTGGCTGCTGGAAGTCACTTCTCATCATTCCATCCTTTAGATGTTCTCGTTTTGGTTCCAACGAGTTACTTTTTTTTTTAAAAAGAAACGGGTAGCAATTTTTCTAAACAAAATTGGAAACGGGCCAGGTCCCTTACAACTGAGATAAGCTTTGTCTCAGAGTTCTGCAGATATATATTCAGAGAGACCTTATTGCCACTATTTTTATTTCTATATACTTTCCTTACATCATTTAGACTATATATTTTCCAAAAAATGTTCCTTACATCATTCAGACTATATATTTTCCAGAAAATACCACAAAGCTTTACTATCCGACAAAACATGTAGTTTAAAATGACAGACTGCCTGCGGGTTCCAGGTTCTGTTTCCTCCTGAGCCACTTCAGAAGGCTGGCCCAGTTCCACATTCGTCCCAGCATCAAGCTTCAGAACTCGATTCCCTACTTCTGTGCCTTCCTCCGCCATTGGAGTGGGTGCATCACACAACCCAACGACCTCTTTCAGCGCCCCGATGGTGGCCATTTCAACTTTCACTTCAATATTTTCCACTTTGTATTTCAGGTTGAGCATTCCAGTGTTCAGGTGTTCCATAACTTTCTGCATTAGCTCCATATCTTTCCCCAATCTAGACAGGTGGGACAACACAACCGTCATTTGATCTTGAATCTCCTTAACTATTTGCTTGCTTGAATTATCAATTATCTCCACCATATTCACATTGCTCTCGAGCTCCTCTGCTCCATTACCACTACCATTGTTGCTAGCTGAAGCCATCTTTCTTGCAATCCTTCCTTGCTTGAGTTGCATACCTAACTCCTATAAATAACCTTTTGATAATTTTCGAATATGACTCCCTTCTTATCAAAATTTAATGCCTCCCCTGTCTGCAACTCAACAAAGACACCATCCAGCATCCTTATCATCGCCAAATTTCCTACAAAAAGATACATAATGGTACTGAGGATGTTTTTACCTTCTTTCCCATTTAATAACCAACGAGAGCGTATCCACTTGTCCTGCAACATGGTTTCCATTCTCCACTGCGCCCACCTATTCTTAAATGCCCAACTATCATCGACGACTCCGAGGAGCTCTTGTTCATCTCCAAGGTATTATCATATTTAATAATTTGTTGGTCCTTGATTATTCCAATGCTCCACTTGTAATACATTATGGATTTATTTAATCCATCCATTAAGGTACATGACATGTGATTGTGGTTTGATCAATATTTAATACTCCTTGTTTTAATGCCACGCCCCAGTTGGCTTGAAGGTCTGCATTGTGGTTGTTTTCCCTTTCAACATGAAAAAATTTATATTCCTCTTATTTACTGAGTAGATTCATTATCCTTATAACCGAAGGAGAGGGATCAAAGTCTATAAGTTGCTCATTCCTAGAGAGCCCTTATGCATTTTTGAATTACCACCATTGAATAATCGACAATAATCAATTTCCTAATGCCTTTGGAGATACTAATCTTCAGGCCTTGCCAAAGAGAGAGAGCTTCGGCTTGATTGTTTGAGGCTTTCCCCAATCCCTAGGGGTATGTTGTTTCAGTTTTTTCTTTGAGGTTATAAAGCACCCCTCCCGCTCACGCCTCCCCGGGGTTACCTTTTGAAGCACCATTGAAAAAGAGCTGAACTTGACCTACATTTCTTTGCCATTCTTCAAAAAGATCCCCTTCCAGTCTAATACAATATGGAGGAACTTTATGAATTTTTGAGTTGAAAACATGCTTTTTGTTGTTGGATATTCTAAGCCAATCTTTCTCAATAGTACTTAAATCATTCAAGTTTGAGTCATCATATCCCCCGGAGGAAATCACCTCAAGAAGTAGTTGCATTCCTTTGATTGTAGCAATTTCTAGAGAGCACCGTTTATCTTGGAAGATCGCTTGATTTCGACAAAGTCATATCGTCTAGCAAAGATATTTAGGAACAACCATCCAACAACGCATAAGGAAGGGGTTTGATTTCTTAGGAAGAGGATATTGAAATCTCTAGAGGATAAACATCTCATTCCACTTCTCAGGAATAGTTAGAAATTGAAACAATGGCATAAGAGCAAATTTCCAGGTTTCCATTGAGAAGGGGCAGTGGAAAAAATGATGCTTGATAGTTTCCTCCTCCTTGCCATAGATCACGCAGCGAGAGGGACCTTGAATGTTCCTTTTCCTTAGATTTTTAGTTTTTAGGATTTTCTCATGAACCATTCCCCAACAAAATATGTTGACCTTTGGAAGCCCATCCCTAATCCAAATCTTTTCCCAAATTCTCGATGAAGGAGGGGGGGATAAATTCTTAATGAGAAGAGCATATCACTCCTTAATTGAATAGTTTCTAAACTTCCCTCCCAGCCAAATATGTTTGTCCAATTTACTGGTAACAATTGGTGCAAACCCTTTCAAATGGAGAATCATGGATTGCTAGTGATGCAGCAGATGATTGGGTAGAACCACAGATTTCCACCCACTCCATATTCCTTGATTATCCTAATTGAAGATGTTAGCGAGGTGGATAAGACCCTGCTCTGCCATCCATTTAGAGAATTCCATAAACCCTTTATTGGCATCCAATAATTTTGAACGGGAAGAGTGATCTTTTAGAGATGGATACGCTCTCTGTTGCCCAGTTGTCAACCCAGTTGTTCCAGCAAAAATGGGGCTATCGTTTTACATAACATCCAAATTTTTGTTCCTTTCCCCTCCCATAATTCTCCTTCAGGTCTAAGTAATCAATTTTTGTGGAAGTACTTCCTTGTGAACGCCTTTTCCCACCATTCATTGGAGTCCGAAAGAATCCTCCATACTAGTTTTGCACCAAGATCCAGGTTCATGTATTTAGGATCTTTGATTGCTAATCCTCCTAGATTCTTTGGCTATCTTACCACTTTCCAGTTGACAAGGTGAAACTTGTGTTCATTATTTTTACCTCCCAGCCAAAGGAATTTCCGAATTAGATTGCTTAATCTGTGTGTTATATTTTTTGGAGCTAATAGTTATTCTCCCAGATACACCGATATAGAGGAGATAACCGACTTGATGAGAGTAACTCTCCCAACAAGATTTAGCCACCTTACTCTCCCTGATTGAGTTCTTCTTTTAATTTTATGTATGACTGAATCCCAATCCTCCCCAAGAGCCTGCTTAAAAGAGATTGGAATTCCAAGATAGGAAAAGGAATTCCGATTAATGTCAACAGGAAAACCCAGTAAGCGGGAAATATCAAGCAAAGTAGTCCCATGACAGTTCCATCAAATCAATTGACATTTCATTTTGTTAATCTTTCCTCCAGACAAATGAAGATAATAGTCTAAGACCTTTTTGAATCTTGAGGCTATCGTTAAAGAGGCTCCACCAAGTGAAAGGGTAACATCAGCAAGTTGGGAATGATTGATTTCGCGAACAGTTTTGGCTATGCTTAAATTTGGTAGAGACCTTTCCAACCTTGCAACCTCAAGATTCCTACTCAGAGATTCAACCATTATTATATATAACAAAGGCGACATAGGACAACCTTGCCAAAGGCCTCTGGAAGCAGCAAAAAAAGAGGCTGGTCTACCATTGATCAAAGGGGATATCCAAGGGGATCCAATGAAAGTATTAATCCATAAAATAAAATCATTACTGGATCTTAATTTTTCCATAACCATGAAAAGAAAGGAGTGATTTACCCGATCAAACACATTGGCCATATCTAGTTTATTAACCACTCTATCTTCTCCTGCTTCCTTACTCGAATGAATAGCTTCCTGAACTAAAATAATATTATCAAGAATATTTATCTTCTGCATAAACCCTCCTTGATTCTCATAGATAAAGGAAGAGAGCAAAGGTTTAATCTTGTTGGCGATTATTTTGGTCAAAATTTTATAGGAAGAGTTGCAAAGCGAAATGGGTCGAAATCTTGAGAAATTGGTTGGATTGGCTTCCTTGGGGATTAGAGCAAGAAAGGAAGAGTTCGTGCCCCCTCCAAGTTTCTTTTTGACTCTATTGAGAAGATCCTTTTTTATAGTGGTCTAGTATATCTAGTAAAAACATATGGAGAAACCATCAGTTCTAGGAGCTTTCTCAAGTTCCAAGGACCAAACTGCTTTTCGAACTTGTGAGATCACTTGTGGCATTGCCTGAAGAAATTCTTTTGCTCGATCTATAGGGATATGGTATTTACTAAGGAGGGCTTTGAAGAAGTTGAAGGCCTCTTCCTTGATTTCCACAAGGTTCTTACCTTCGACCTTCCTTTAAGCCCAATTCCATTAATTCTATTTTGTGCCTCCCTAGATTTAGCTTGTTTATGAAAGAAGGAAGTATTGGAGTCCCCAACGTTTAACCATAAATTGCGGGATTTTAATCTCCACAAATTTTCTTCTTGTTTGCTTAAAGAGAATATCTGTCTGTAAAGGTCCTTTTCTTGTTGAATGTGTTTCTCCTCTATTGGAACTTCCTCCATCAACTTGTAGTGCTCATCGAGTTCTTGGACATTGTCTCGTCTTTTTTTACCTAGAGGTTGATAGTTCTCTTTCAACCAATTCCTAAGTTCCTTTTTTATGTTCTTTAGCTTGGCTTCCCAAACATAATTAGGGATCCCTGAACATTGGTCTTCCATACCTTCTCCACCAATTTCCTGACCTCTTCGGAAAGCCCCCAATTAGTATTGAACTTGAATGTCAGAGACCCGAGATTTTCCACCTTCTCCATTTTAATCATAATACGATGATGGTCCGAATCTCCTTGAGCTTCTATTGTCAAAAGGCAGTTAAGACCTTTAAATAGCCAGCAACTATGCATCAGAAATTGATCCAAACGAGTTGCTATATATTGGTCTCCTGTTCATCTGTAGACCACGTGTATTTCCATAACTTTGGGATAATATCCAACATATCCCAACTATTTATTATATCTTCCATTATGTCTTTAAACGGATCCCTCACTATAGTTCCTCCCCTTTTTTCTACATTGTTTAGGATGATATTGAAGTCTCCTCCCATCACACTATTCAAACGCAGATTCCTTTCCTTTAGAACTTCTAATGAGTCCCAAAATTCTGACTTTTCGCTATATGCATATATATTTATGAAAGGATTCGGTCTCCCGTTTCTCTTACCTCCAATAGAGCCAACACCTAGGATTTCGTCTTTACTTCTTCCACAAGGGAGAAATGCTTATTTGACCGGAAAATACCTAGTCCTCTAGAAGCCCCTCTAGATGATTGAACAGTGCCAAAACATTCTTTCTAGAATACCTCCGCAGCTTTGAATACCTTTGATTCCTCTTTGTTTCTTGTAGAAAAACAACCATAAAAGATTCTTTTTTTTATTATGTCTCTCATAGTTAGGTTTTTAGCAAGGTTTCCTAGCCCCCTAATGTTCCAAGATATTACTTTCATTTATTGGAGGTGATTTGATTGAATCCCCCATCCTTTCCTTTCTTATTTGTTGTTGCTTTCCCTTTGAGGATTTCTGTAATGACTGATTGATTTCCCAGTTTTTTATTCAATTCAACTTCTTTTTCCCTTAGTACCTTCTATTTTGGTCTATCTTTTTTCTTTGAACTCCTAGTTTCCCGGCTGTTGCTTTCGTTTGCCTAGGATAAGTTTTGAGTCATATGATGAGTAACGACTCTTGCTATTTCCTCGTTAACATTGCCTAGTTGTTCACTCGGGGGATCTGGAGCCAGAACCACTATGGAGGGAGAGGATTCTTGCCCTACTTTTTTTGGACTGCTGTTTGCCACAATTTCGCCATCCTCGTCTCCTTTTTCCATTCTTGCTTCCTTACTTCTTTCTTCTTCTTGCTGAATAGGAGCATCCTCCTCATCAATTTGAGTGCTAAGGACATTAAAAGGATTTGAGGAAGGAGGGGTTGCGTTATTACCGTTTATTCCTATGGGCTTTTGAAATGATCCTTTCCCTTTCGGTCCTCCCTTCTTTTGTTTCTGCCATTGATTGTCCTGGGAAGTTGGAATGTCCGTATTTTTATTTTGCTCAACTTTGGAGCAATCCCTCGCAAAATGACCATAGTCATGGTAGTGTCGGCATTTGAATGGAATTTGTTCATAGTCCAAAATCTGTTTGTGCTTCCATTCTCCCAAGGTTAGATTAATCTCCCCGGGCAAGCCCTTTTCCAAGTCAATTTCCACAGATTTTGGCACAAGCAAATTGAGAGCCTTTAGGTTCAGATTTGTCCAGATATTTGCCTAACCCATTACCAATAGCCTTGAGGCAATCATCACTCTAGCATGAGACGAGTAGCCTAGGGAGCTTATCCCACACTGGAATGGCAGTGGGTATATCTTCGTCCGGGTTGAAATCAAGAGTCCATTTGTTCAGGTACATACCTCTAGAGTCAAAGAAGTAAGGCCCATTTCGAAACACTACATCTTGATCTTCTTTTATTTCGAAAAAAAATGAAGAATTTGGTGCCCACGACAGACATAGCTATCTCCCCTTTCATCATGGGCTTCCATGTCTTGCCCATCCAGAGTTCCATTGACCTGGGAGAGGGCCAAATCCTTGTAAACTTCCCTTTAGAGCTCGCTCCGCATAAGCAATAGAGGTTCAGTGTGCTCCATCAGGCAGGGATACGTTTTTTACTTCTTCATTTCTCTCCACGAACTTTGACAGAGCCTATGAAGGATGCAGGCGCTTGGGAAGGGAAGCTACTAGGAGTTGAAAGACAACATCTATAGAATAGTCAGAAAGAGGCGGAGGGGGAGCAACCCCCTCCGCTGAGGCCATTGGAAGGATCTAGAAAAATGCAAAAAGGCATAGGCAACAACAGAGCAACAATGTGCAGCTAGTAGAAAAAAAATAGTCCCCTGGTTCCAACGAGTTATTACACTAAGGTGTTCCATCAAATATTTCTCCCTGAATGCCACCTTAAGCGTAATTAATTTAGGCTCAATAATAGCCTCGTTTTATGGGAATTATCAGAATGCAACAGAACCAAAAACAAGCTTTGTGGAACTAACCTTGATGATGGAATATGCCAAGCGAACGCTGTCGAACCCCATAAAACTCCTCAAAACCTTTCTGGGAACTCTGATGACGTAATCCTGCTCTTGTGGCCTGGCCATCACATACCTTGGAAATCCATCTTGGCTGTACTATAGAGGAAACTGAAAATGGGGACATTACAAGTCCTCCCGCCCCAAGATTGCTTACCCTCAAGCAATCCATATCTGTCCATGGTAGAGGCATCTGCAAATTGATACTAGGATCCCATATGAACCACTAGGTCACATCATGCCTCTGTGCTAAACAAACATGAATGGATCCCTCGATACCTGGATCCCAAACAAACCTCCAACCAATCCTGCCATCAATAGATCTGCCTGGATCCCAATGCCACTTAAGTCTTGGGACCTGTGGATTATGATAACACCTTGGCCCTCCATCACTGTCCATCTCTAAGGGCTCATGTTGTGCTATGCCCTCGACTAAGACTATCCTCTTAAGAATCATCCCATCAATAGAGTACCAACTCATAATATCTAGCCAATCCATCCCATGGGAAGGATCGAATGCATGAATATTTGCACATGGAGTAGGTCCACCATGCCAATTCTGCGCTGCACGGTCAATCAACATAATCCATCTCGGAAACTCTACCCCTCTCTCCCCAATGTATAGAGATGGGCTGCTAATGTTGCAAGCCCTATCTATGTACTCTTGAAGAGGGCTGCTCTGGAACTCCCAAGTGTACTCTTGTTGCCTTGCTAGGAACTTCAACCGTCCTTCAACGCTAGACAACTTATTTGCTGACTTGGCACACACCACTCTAAGCTCTTCAATTTTATTGTTCTGCTGCAAGATGGTGGCTCATACTGCTTGGATCTTTTACTTCAACGCCATAAGATCTGTCTCGAAATGCTCAGTCTTCTCCTGGCTGCTATTGTCTGAAAGTATTGCAGCCCTATTGGTTGCTTTTACATCTATTTATACCTAATCGATGGGTGGACCCAAAGATGGATGCTCAACCACCACCACCTCGTCTCCAATTGGCTCTTTAAAGATGGCTCATCATGCATACTATGCATATCATCCTTCTTATCTGACTCCTTCTCCTTGATTTGCTCTTCATGCTAGATCACTTGGAGCTCCTCTTGCCAGTCTCCTTGAATGTCTTCTCCTTGGTCTTCTTCATATATGGAGTCAATCTTTTGCTCATCATTTTCAGCCATCAAACATGGATGTATTGGTGAGCTACTATCAACATCCTCACATGATTGCTCATGCTCCTCGGAAGTATCCTCGTGAAAATCAATGGACTCAACTATAAAAGAAGAATCCTCATCAGAAGCGTCACAAGGAATCTCCTCCTGATCTACCTTTGCCATCTCCTCTTTATTACTCAAGCATGAGTGGTTAGGCCCACAAGGTCTCTTCCATATAAAGCAAAGCCCTTTACTCCTTAGCTCATTCTTATTGTGGTTTGAGTCTTCTCATCCTTGTCTTCACTACAAATTCACATCCTCCTTAGCTCTTCCTTTGTCAACTTCCCTTTGTTAATTTGGCAGCTTAGGGACAAATTCCCTCCTTTGGACAACCTCCTCATCAAGAAAGACCCCTCCTAGCCCTTGCAAGAACTTAATTTGGTTAAGGAAAAATGTATTTTTAAGGTGAAAACCCACATGTGCACAAAAGTATAGTTTGACTTTAAAGAAAAATTGGACACCCCTTGGAAGCATATAAATACAAGCGAAGTCAACCTCATTTGGAGATCATCATCAAGCATCTTCTTCTCTCTCTTCTTTGGATTGGTTTGTACATGTCTGAAATTGTAGGGCCCGAGCTCACACGTGTGAGAAGAAGAAATTAAATTGGAGCCGCAAGGTTGGAACGAGGAAAATTAAGCTACCACTGCATTGATGGTTATTAGGTCCCTGTAGCTATGACCTAAAATATTGTTGACCATTGACCACAAACTTGGATCAGTTTTGGAGACTTTGACTTTGATCAGATTTGTCTATTGGGCTTATCTCTTGGATATTGTTTGGTTGGTTTTGTTGCATAGTCAAAGGATTGACTTTGACTCTGGATTGATGAATTGGAACATTGTACTCTCTTTGCTGAACATTTTATGACAATCTAATAAGAAGAAGAATTTGAAAGGGTTTTCCCCACTGTAGGTTTTTCCCTGGTCTTTGACCAATCCTGGTGTCTCTTGTTGTTGCTCTTGATTGTCTTCTATTGTCCATTGCATTTACTGTTCTTTCTACAATTGCTATTTATTATTGGAAAATTGACGTGATTGCTAATTGAAGTTAAGAATTGGGCTAAAGTGATTGTGACAACATAAAATAGTGGGAAATTTACATGGTATCAGAGCCAAGGTGAAGACAAACCCAAGGAGACAAGAGACAAGAGCAATCACTCTTGAAAGAAGCTAAATGAGCCTATTTGATTTGGTCAAGATGTCTACCTCTTACTTCAAGGATTCTGAAAATGATGTTTTGGAATATGTGGAAGGAAAAGTTCTTGTCCCTCTGGAAAATGCTATCGTTGCTGCCAAATCTAGATATAAGAAAGGTGAGCTCAAAGCCAAGAAAATTCTCATTGAAGGTTTGCAAAATCATTTACTTGTTAATGTGGTAGCTTGAAGAAGTCTAAGGATATTTATGACAAGCTAGTCGGGATGTATGAGGTCCATAACTTCAATCACATACTCTCTTTAAAAAATCAACTCAAATATATTAAGATGAACAAGGATGAATCCATGCATCCTATATCATGAGAGTATCCCACCTAAGGGATAAATTGCAAATTTTTGACAGAGAGCTAGCGGTGGTGACTTTTCAAGGTCTTCCTCCTATTTGGGAAACCTTCATTACTACCCTAAGCAACAATAATGTTCTTCCGACATTTGATGAGCTCGTTGGTAAATGCACTCAAGAGGAGGCCAGGATGATTGCCAGAGGCAAAATTCAAAAGCATGAAGAGGGAGAACCCTATGCATTTGCTGCTCAAGCCAACAAAATGAAAGATAAAGGGGAACCATCTAATCCAAGAAAGTCTTCTCCTGAATCCAAGGACTTCAAGAGAAGGTATAGAAAAGACAGGCCTCCGGTTGAATGCTTCAATTGCCACAAGCATGGTCACTATGCTCGAGATTGTCCGGAAAAGAGAAATGATTCAAGATTTAACTACAACAACGATTGAGGCTTCAACAACAACAGGTTCAATGATTGAAGAAGAAGAGATGATCGAAGAAGAAGGGATGATAAAAGAAGACTCTAGATGATCGAGAAGAAGGCCATCATTCTCAAAAGAGGTCAAGGAACTCTAGGTATGAAAATAATGTGGCTAGTCAATTTGAATATATTCTTACTTATGCTCTCTCTAGTTCTTCCCCTCTGGATTCGTATGATAGCTGTTTGGTAGATAGTGGGGCTTCTAGACATTTATCTAGATACTGGGAAGTCCTCCCAAACCTAGTTGAGAGGGAGAAAAATTTGAAAATCATTCTTGGAGACAACACTACTCATTATGGGAAAGATTTTGGTTCCATCAAATTTCATTTGCACTCCAGTGAATCTTTTCTTCTTCAGGATGTTATGTATGTTCCAGGACTAAAGAAGAACTTGGTATCCATATCTGCCTTGGAAGACAAAGGCATGCAAGTAGCTTTCATCAAAGGAAAAGTCCTCACATGGCCTATTGAATCCTGCATGAGGGATGCTTTTACTTTGGTATCTAGAATTGAAGGACTCTATAGAGTAAATGGAAAACTTCTGCTGACAATGGTCCATAACACCAATCATCAATGTGAGCTATGGCACCGTAGGTTGGCACATCTACATTATGAAGCCCTACAGAAAATGGAGAAGTTAGTCTCTAGGATGCCTGATATTCAAGTTAGTCATGATGGAGTATGTCCGAGATGTGCCAGTGGAAAGAAGACAAGGGGACCATTCCCATCTAGCAAGAACAAGACTGATAGTATTCTTCAACTCATTCATTTTGACCTATGTGGACTCATGTTGGTGCACTCTATTGGTGGACATCTCTACTACATAATCTTTATTGGTGACTTCTCCGGGAAGACATGGATATACTACTTGAAGCATAAGATGAGGCTTTCGAAATATTCAAGGACTTCAAGGCGTTGATAGAAAATCAAATAGGGAAGAAGATGAAAGTCTTTGGGTTTGACAATGGTGGAGAATATATGTCAAATGAGTTCATTTTCTTTTGTAAGCTGGCCAGAATCAAGAAAGAAACTATTGTACCTTACAACCCCGAGCAAAATGGAGTGGCCGAAAGAAAGAACAGGGCCATCGTGGAAGTTAGCTATGTTGCATAATCAAAAGTTGCCAAAGTTCCTTTGGGGAGAAGCTACAAATACAACGGTCTATGTACAAAATAGGGTTCCTCATCAAGCCTTGGACAACAAGAGTCTCGAAGAAGTATTCATAGGTGTGAAGCCCGACATTGGACATCTTAGGATATTTGGTTGTCCCATATATTTCCATGTGCCAAAAGACAAGAGGAACGAGCTGGAAGCCACCAGAAAGAAGGGTACGTTGCTTGGATATTGTGAAAACTCTAAAGCATTTAGAATATATATATCTAGTAAAAGGAGATCGAGTTTAGAAGGGATGTAACTTTTGATGAAGATTCTGCCCTTGGAAAAGCAAGAGACTTTCCTCCGCCTCCTCCTGAGAAGAAAGATGACGATATGGACCTACTAGAAGGTCCCTCTATGCCCGAGCTAAAGCAAGAGGTTGATGCTGATCCCATGGAGCCTATGGGACCCATTGGGATCCTCCTTCAAGTGACCCCCCTGCCAAGAAGAGACCATTGAATGTTGAGAGACATATTCCTGCCAAAAGGTCCTTTAGAGAAAGCAAGAAGCCATGCTAGTACCAAGGATACATTGTAGCTATGAGTGCCATCATTCAGGCTGAGCTTCCCACCTTTGAAGAAGCTGTGAGAGAATAGGTTTGGAAGGATTCCATGGCCAAAGAGTATGAATCGATTATGAAGAATGATGTATGGGATGTTGTTCCGAGACCTAAAGGAAAGACTGTCGTAACTTCAAAATGGCTATATAAGATCAAGCATGGAGCTGATGGAGCATTGAGAAGTACAAAGCAAGGTTCATGGCTTGAGGTTCCTCCCAGAAAGAGGGAGAAGATTATGATGATATCTTTGCTCCCATTGCCCGCTACACCACTATTAGATCGATTATTGCCCTTGCTGCTATTCAAGGATGGACCCTTCACCAGATGGATGTAAAGACGACATTTCTTATGGCATACTACAAGAAGAAGTATATGTTGAGCAACCTTAAGGATTTGAAGTGACGGAAAAGAAGGCTCACGTTTGCAGGTTGAAGAAAGCATTATATTGTTTGAAGCAAGCCCCTAGAGCCTGGTATGCCCACATTGACAGTTACTTGGTGAAGCTTGGATTCACGAAAAGGAGTGCTGATCCAAATCTCTACTTCAAAGTGGTCCAAGGTATGCCCTTGATTTTGGTTTTGTATGTTTATGATTTATTCTTGATAGGTAGTGAACCCCTAATGCTTGGGTGTAAGAGGGAGCTGATCGCTGAGTTCGAAATGAAGGATCTTGGTATGGTGCATTACTTTCCAGGACTAGAGGTGTGGCAAAGACTTGCAGAGATTTTCCTTTCTCAAGGAAATATGTTGTGAAGCTGTTGGAAAGATTTGGAATGGTAGAATGCAAGTCCCTAGCCACACTGATGGAGATGAACTTCAAGAAGGTATGCGTAGATGTTGCTGGACTTGATTTAGTGAATCCTTCAGAGCATCAACAGTTGATTGGGGCATTCATGTTCTTTGTGAATACCCATCCAGATATATGCTTTGCAGTGAACACTTTGATTCAATTTATGATTGAGCCCTTTCATGCACACTGGATTGCTGCCAAGCACGTACTGCGATATTTGCATTGGATGATTAACCTTGGTATGAGAAATACTGCCAGAGATGTACGATTGCATGGATACACTAATGCTGACTGGGTTGGAAATGTTATTGACCAGAAGAGCACATCAGTGTGTTGCTTTAGTTTAGGGTCTGCAATAATATATTGGATGTGCAGGAAACAAAAGTCCGTAGCTTTAAGCATGACCGAGGTAGAATACATTGCAACTAGCATGGCTAGCTGTGAGATACTCTGGTTAAGGAAGCTCTTTGGAGAGCTGTTTGAGTAGGTCTTGGATATGACTACGATATATTGCAACGACAAGAGTGGGATTCGATTGGAAGAGAATCTTGTATTTCATGACAAGTCCAAGCATATCGAGATCAGGTATCACTATATTCGAGACATGGTGCTGAGAAGAGCAGTGGGACTCCATCATATTTCGACTGATGAGAAAATAGTGGATATACTCACAAAGGCTTTGCCGAAAGGGAAGTTCTTGGTCTTCAGAGAGCAACTTGGACTGATGGATGTGACACTCTCGGGTAAGGGTCCCAACTGATCGAGAACATTGAGCTATGCTCTTCTGCCCTGCCTGAGCACCCAGGTTGAGGAATTGAGCTAAAGAGCTCTTGGGGTTGTGGGAACTCGTGGACAATAGGTGTGTCTGATCCTTACCTTACGGTAAGAGTGTATCTCCCCTATTATTATTGTAGGGTTATGTCTCATCCTTACCTCACGATAAGTGTGTATTTCCTCCCTACCGAGTATACCCAGTATGCGTCCTACCCACAAGCTGGGCTTATTGGGATTTCCACCCATCTGGCCAATGGGTGAGGAGATTTGAGCGTGTCTGATCCTTACCTCATGTTAAGTGTGTATCTCCCCCAAGTTCCTTGGGTTGTGTCTGATCCTTACCTTTCATACCCAAAACTCCAATCATGATCTCTAAGATCTTGAGCCTCTTTCCAAAGGTAGGGCTCACGATGTCATGCAATCTCTAGAAACTTTCTTTTATCAACTGGAAAACATCCCTCATAATGTCATCATTGTAAGGGAGCATAGGTGAAGTTATTATGATAATCTCACTAAGAGAAGAGGTAGCTGTAAGTTTGGCCCCTTCACAAGTGTGCTCCAAGAATTCCTGTTAGATTTAGGTGAGCATTGTTGGTTTGAGTGCCCAATTTAGAATCCTCAAATTTGATTTGCTCACCTTAGAAAGATGTGAGTCCAATTTCTCCAGATAAAGGGGAGTTTTCATGGTCATCTTCATGTTCTTCAAGTCTTATCCAAGTGCAAAAAGCCAATTTCCTACCTTCAATTCCTTTTGTAAATCCCTTATTTACTCCAACTGTAGGATAGCATGTACCCCATTTGAAAAGGGTTTGCTGTTTGGTTTGTTCTTTGGCACATGGAAACAACTGTTGCTAAGTTATTAAGGGTATTTATGAAAGCTTTGTTCCAATCATCCATAGTGAGGAAACCCTACTTATGACAAATATTTCAGGCTAGCAATGGGCTAATATTGATAACACCTTATGACTATGACCCCTGACCCCACAAATTTACAAGGCTCATAGATACAAGGCAATATCTTTATCATAGGCACTTCACTCTTAGCCTTTACAAATTACACTCAACAATTATCTAGAGGTTTCAATTTGATATAAATGAAGGCCCTAATATGCAACCTCCAACTATAATACCCCATGCATATTCACCATACTCTCTCAAGGGTTTTAACATTAGTACAAATCTATGACTGAAATATAGCCACCCTTATGACTACAATAACCATGCATTCTCAATCAATACAGACCCTCTCACTCACTTTACATGGCTTCATCACAAGGTACAGGGCATACTTAGGACATAAGACACAACCAGTACATAAAGCCTCAACACACATATTCTGCCCACTAAACCTATCTCATCACAACTTGGTAGTAACCAATTCCATTGATAAATATATATGGCATAGATCCAGTATACATGCAAGCTACAACAATATTTATATCGACAACCATACAAATAATATAGACACCCTTTCGATCACAAACACATTAGCATACTGATATCATTCTTAGCCATTCAAACTCTGCCCATATTCTGTCTGTGTGTCAATTGCACTAGCTCTGTCTTACTTTAGCTACACAATGCATCAATGAACATTAGCAACAACTAATTCGTGCTCTAACAACTACAGGTCATTGGACAACAACTTGATCTCCTTGACAATGGGATCCTTGAAGCAAATTTGCTCTTCTGGAATAATGCAATTTGACTTGTCGTTCGAATCTCTTTGTTCAAACGTAGTCAGCGATGCGTACAAGTATACATTACTCTGTCTTATTGATCAACCTTACAATGCTCTATGCTCTGCCATCACACTCCTTTGTTTAGATCACATTCCCTTCTTCATTGCAGCTACAGGTATTGTTTGCTCTGCCACTTGATATGCATAAGCGCTTCAATCATAGGCATTGTTCAAACTCGTATGCACTCTTGCATTGCCAAAAATAAAAACTGAAGAAGTGTGTGCAGTGTATCTAATGCACAGGAATACATCATGATGTCTCTTTGCTCAGAAAGATACAATCCCAATTAGTTATAGGTATACTCATCACATCCAATAAGCGCTTCAATCATAGGCATTGTTCAAACTCGTATGCACTCTTGCATTGCCAAAAATAAAAACTGAAGAAGTGTGTGCAGTGTATCTAATGCACAGGAATACATCATGATGTCTCTTTGCTCAGAAAGATACAATCCCAATTAGTTATAGGTATACTCATCACATCCACATCACAATGGTAAGCTACAGAAGTTGTCACTCCAAGCGTACTATCACTCTGACAACGACAGGCGCGAGTTGCTCACAGCAAGTCAACAATCTCTCTTTAATCGCACTAGTGAAAGACACATGTATCAGTTCACGAACTAGACCCACACAAACTTCATGAACTCGACTCTCGATCCAGCTTGATTTCGCCCCATAAGGTCCTGACATGGCTATTTTTTTGTCAAAGTAAGAATTTGATTGCCGCCGAATTGCAGTCAACTTGGACTAGTCACCATATTCACTTCAGGATATTAATTTGGCAGACTTGGCACCTTGTCTATTCTTCTCGCGTGGATTGGCTCAGAATTGAGGGATGTGACTATTGTAACAATTTGTGGAGATTTGACTTCATCACACTCCCTCTGAGACTTGTCGCACAACCAATTGCACTTCAACATGATCCTCAGGTCTTCTACACAGAAACTCCAGATTTTTGATGCACTTCAACATGATCCTCAGGTCTTCTACACAGAAACTCCAGATTTTTGATTCACTTTGATGCTTCGACTGTTATAATTTGGTCAGGCAATCGCGGCTTGAGCAGTTGATTTGGCCCAACGAATGCCTCCAAGCTCCTATTTTCACCACAATGCGATCTCAACAGTGAGACTTGGCATCACTTGCACCCACTATGGCTGCTACCTAGCTCGGCCTCATGATCTAGTTGCTCAGTTGGATTTGGCTCAAGGTGATCTTGGCCTCACGCACATCAAATTCGAGCCCCCAAGATGGTAAACGTAGCCTTCAGAAATCGATCCTCTACGTAGCTCGGCCTCACAATCTGCTTGCTTAGTTGGAGACTCAAGGTGATATCGGCCTCACGCACATCAAATTCGACTCTCCCAAGATGGTAAACATAGCCTTCAGAAATAGATCCTCTTCAGGAGAACAATTTGGCCTACACAATTACTGAATTTGATGACAATTAAACCCGACCTTTAGAGAAAAAAATTTTGGTCTGAGAATTATGGCAGAATTCGGCATCGAGGTTGATCATAAATTCGACTTCCTTACTTAACAGTGCTCTCGACGTTTAATAGTGTAATGCTCTTGGCCTCCAATGATGACAGGGCCTTGGCCTTCAAAATAATTATACTTGGCCTCCCTTATGTTGTGAACTCAACCCTCCAATATTGAAACAATTTGGCCTTCATAATATAGCAAGATTTATTCGGCTCCTTGGGGAATAAAACAATGCTTTGCAACTCAACAGTAATCATGCAACAATTATTCTCCAACAAAATTATATTTTTCTGCCACAAAATTATGGCTTTGGCAAATAGAAGAATTTGGCCTTACATCCCTTCGACAAATAATTTTCTTTCGACACCTTTAAAAAATTACCTGCAAGAAAATAAATGGCCAACTAGGGTGACTTTCGAGAAAACCACTGAAATTGACTAGTTGATTAATACTAGCTAGGGTGATTTTAATAAATTACCGAAATTAGTCTTCTTTGAACTCCTCTATCAATCTGCAATAAACCTTTACCTTTAGGTTGGCAGGAAAACCAATTTTGATACCACTGTAATATCTTGAATTATTAATTTTACGAATTTCTTGAGATTTTGCTTAAAAATTTATGGCATAAGCTTTCTTCTTTAAACCCAATTAAAATTTCACGTTTACACCCTAAAGTTAGGAGCACAACAATGAAAATTTGCAAGTAAAACCCAGAAATAACATGAGAGATAGAAATAATGCAACTTTCTTTATTCATTGAGGAAGATTACATCCAAAACTCTCCATAGGAAATACCTATAGTAATGGCCGCTAGAAGATCTGCTACAACACTGAATCAACCTCAAAATGAAACTAAATTGATAAATGCACCTATGAATTCTGTATGAATTCACCAAGGGGTGAGGTGGGTTTCGTCCACTTTCATTGAACCACTCAAGGGTTTTCATCCTGGGGCTACTGAATCTGAGAACCTGGTTCTCTAAACCTCACCAATTAGAAAATACAAGTAGTCCAAGATGTCCCAAATGATCTCATCCTCCTTCTTTTAGAGGCTCGATAGATAGATCTCTAATATTTTAGAAGTATTTTATTTTGATTATTTTAGTATTATTCTAGAAGCTCCCTCTTGACTTCATCTAAGTGGCTTTTAATTTTATTTTATTTTACTTAAGTCACTTTTGGCCTTTTTCCTTTAATTAATCATTTTCCCCTTCTTTTATATAATTAAGTGACTAATTAAAGTCACTTTTAATCTGAGAAAATGGTAAATCACCCACCATACTTTCTCTGGTTGCTGGAAGTCACTTCTTATCATCTCATCTTGTAAATCTTCTTGTTCTGGTTCCAAGGAGCTATTACGCTAAGGTTTTCCATCAAATATTCCTCTCGGAATGCCACTTTAAGTGTAATTAATTAAGTTAGGCTCAATAATAATTTCGTTTTACAGGAATTATCAGAATGCAACGAAACCAAAAGCAAGCTGTGTGGAATCGACCCTGATGATGGAATATGCCAAGTGAACGTCGTCGAACCCCATAAAACTTCTCAAAACCCCTCTGGGACCTCTGAAGACGTAATCTTGATCCTGTGACCTGGCCATCACATACCTTGGAAATCCATCCTGGCTGTACTATAGAGGAAACTGAAAATGGGGAGAGTACAAAATCATACCATCGTGAACTTGACATAAGAATAAACATTATATTATGTGAAGTGCTCAATTATAAGATAACAAAGTAATCAATGAGCATGCAACCTCATGTCTTGCTTTGGTTGTCTATTGGCCTTTCAACGATCACTAAGATAGAGGAACTATCAGAGCCTAAGACTAAAGGATCTCTGATTTGTGATACCATGTTAAGAATAGAATAGAAGACGAGGAAACTTGTGACCATTGATTTAGAATTTACAATTTAACCTCTAGTAATTGTGTGTATGTCCTTCAAGGGGGAAAACTTCCCAATAGTCCTTTGTCTTCACCCAACCCGTGTCTAAAAGCATTTGTTTGAACCTTGCTAGTTGTTAAAATTGGCAACTAGGGCCAAACTCCATGTGGGTCATCTTATTTATGGCAGCTGATATTTTTCTTGGATCCTTCTCATTGAGAGGTGTAGGATTGATCTAAAGATCATACAATTTTGATAAGTATTCATGGAGTCATGAATTTAATTGTGTTATAAGACAATTTGTCAAGGTCGGTCAGCAACCAAATAACCCACACGTGCTCCACGATTTAGTATAAAAAGAGGTGAATTGATAGTAATTTCTACACACACTTCTATGTTGATTTCTCTCCACTTGTCTTGCGTTTTAGTGGAAGGGAAATCAAGGAGTGGAAGCCCTAGACATTGGAGGAAAAGAGGCTGCCTTAGCCATAGCAAGCAAGGCAGCCCTAAACACTGTTCTAAGGCAGCCCTAAACGCTGTCCTAAAGGCAGCCCTAAACGCTGTTCTAAGGCAGCCCTAAACGCTGTCCTAAAGACAACCCTAAACGCTGCTCTAAGGCAGCCCTAACGCTGTCCAAAAGGCAACCCTAATGCAGTCCAAGAAGGCATCCCTAACGCTATCCTAAAGCAGCCCCAACCTACGCTATCTCAAGGGTATCCTAGCCGCTGTTAAGATGAAGATAGACGCTGCCCTAAACATACCAATGGTGCCCTAGCTGCATGCATATGGTGCCCTAGACGCAGGCCTAATGCGGCTGAAAGGGAAGACTGTGTTAAGGCCTAAAACAAGGCACCGAGCCGCTGAAAGGAGGCCGAGGGAAGGCCAAGTTGAAGAAGGGTTTTTTGGGGCAGAAAAAAGCTTTGCTGTAGGTGACATTGTGGGACTGTGGTAGGCCGCAGTCCTAACCACCTCAAAACAGGGACAGCTGGGCTACATGGTGCTGCTAAGACACATGGGACAGCAGCAAGGTATGGCAAGACTAAGGGGACAACAGCAAGGTATAGCATCACTGTTAGGGACACCAACTACAACAATATATCTAGGCAGCAGTGGCAAGGAACAACTGCATAATAAATGGGACAACAAAGGAATGCTAAGGCAATGTTCAATGGGACAACAACATGATGAGACAGAACAATGATGGGACAACAATGACATTGTGCAGCAGTGGCACAATGGGACAGCAATGACATTGTGCAGCAGTGGCACATTGGGACAGCAAGCATGGACAACAGCAAGCATGGTGCAGCATGGACAGCATGGTGCAACATGGCAAGCATGGACAACGTGGCAAGCATGGTACAACATGACAAGCATGGACAACATGGATAACAGTGGCAAGCATGGTGCTGCAAGCACATGAGACATGTTGTATGACAACATGGTTCAACAATGACACATGGGACAACAGTGCAACATAAGGTGCAACAATATGATGTGTACAACATGGTCATGAGGTCCAGCATTATGATGATGGGTGCAACATGATGACGAGACGCAACACAATGATAGGTGAAGGAGTCACCTTGGAGAATTCGTTGAAGCAGCCTGTCTTCAACTGATCTCATGTATCATCTTCTTAAAGATGATCTATGCTCTTATCTAGATAAGTCAAAGTGTTGACTTCTGTTGTAAATGTACTATCTCTCTCTCTCTCTCTGTTGAACTATTGAAGAACATATAAGAAGAATTCATCAAGGGTTTCCCCACATTGGGGTTTGTCCCTGGCTAGCGCACATCTTGTGTCCTCTTGTCTTCTGCGATTTATGTTTATGTTCTATCTGCAATTTACTTTAATGCTGATGTGATTGCTAATTTGGAAAAGATATTGAGCTAACTATGAAAATTGAAATAAATTGCTCTAAGCATAGAACATACCAAAACTTAACATGGTATCAGAGTTGAGGTGAAGACAAAGCCTAAGCAAGAGTGAAAGAGCAATCACCGAAGACAGTTGGGAAAGGACAAAAGGATCAATGGATTCCTCATCCCTCTTCAAATTCACCAAGGGTGAAGTCAAAGCAGAGAATATTATCCAAGTGGCGTAGTGGAAGCTTTTGATGGCCTACCTTAAGATATCTTCGATGGGAAGTCTGGATCTAAGAGTGGAAGGAAAGGCAGATGCTTTGTTTGTAATAAGATTCGGCCATTATGCGAAGGAGTGTCTGAATGGTAGGGACACATCACTTGATGATGATAACAATCATTCCAGGGACATCTTAAATGATCAGAGGAATGATAGGTAATGCAGGTCATCAAGGAACGACCGACTCTTCAAGAAAGCAAGGAACCCCAGGTATGAAGAATCAAATGTTGTTTCTGATAAGTTAAAGAAGCGTTATCTTGTATTGGCACTCTCCTTAAGACTCTTTGGGAATCTAGCTTATTGATTGTAGTGCTTCAAGGCACTTCATTGGATAGAAGTGTGTTGTCCCTAATTTGGTAGAGATGGAAACAATCGTGGGATTATACTTGGAGTCGATGCCACCTATCCCGGAAAGGGTATAGGGAATGTTACCCCTAAATTGGATGAGGGTAACTTGATTCATTTACAAGAATTTCTTTTATGTACCTGATCGCAAGAAGAACCCAATGTCCATTTCGGCAATGGAAGTCAAAGGTTTCAGGGTGACATTCATCGATGGAAAGGTACGTGTTTGAAAATGGAATTTTCAAAGATGCTTTTACTCATGGGTTCAGGGTTGGCAATTTGTATCGAGTTGCAGGATGGTCCATTGGGGACCATGTCAGTTGTTACATCTCATCTATAGCGCTGGAGGTCTACTTTATGGGACCCTACTCAATGTGAGTTAGATGGTGACAGGGATGCCTAAATTCAAGAAGAGCATGAAGGTACATGTCCGAGATGTACCGAAGGACAATCTTACAAGGGGACCTTTCCCCTCATGTAGCAAATCCATAGGTTTGGAACAACCCGAGGAGTTTGAGATTCATGATCGGGAATCTCATGTATATAGGTGGAAGAAAGCCTTCTATGACTTGAAGCAAAACACCCCGAGCGTAGTATGAGAGGATTGATAACTGTTTGATGAAGCTGAGATTCACTATGAGTGAAACCGATCCAAACCATTGCTCGAAGGTTGTGGATGATAGACCTCTCATACCGACACCTTCTAAGGACGACCTATTTCTGACAGGGGCAGACCCTCTCATTTGCAGAAGTAAGAGGGAGTTGGATTCCGGATTTGGAATAGTGAACTGCAAACTCGTGACTACCTCGATGGAGCTTAACTTTCAGAAGTTATGTGGTAGTGATGCTGGACCAGATTTGGGAAATGCCTTTGAGTTGCATAAACTCATTCGCATTGATGTTCTTAGTGAACTTCTGTTCGGATATATGTTTTGCAGTTAGCATCTTGAGCTCATATATGGTTGAGCCTCACTGAATTGGTGCTAAGAATCTTTTGAGATATCTTCGAGGCACAATCTCTCATGGATTGAGATACACTGTCGGAAATGTGAAGCTGCATGATTATTCGAATGCTGACTGGGCAGGCAGTGTGGAGGATCTCAAGAGAACTTCTGAGTGTTGGTTCTCTTTGGATTCTGCTTTGATACCATGGTTGAGCAGGAAGCAGAAGTCGGTTGTTGTAAGCACTAATGAGACCGAATACATAGCTACGAGTATGATCTCATGTGAAGCTGCTTGGTTGTGGAAGCTCTTCAGTGAGTTGTTTGTACACATGATGGATACCACCGTGATCCTCGGTGTCAACCAGGGGGAGATTCGATTGTTGAGGAATCCTGTATTCTATGATTGCTCTAGCAGATATACATCAGATACTACCTTATCTGGGTTATGGTACGTCAATGAGCGAGGAGGCTCCATCGCATTGAGACTGATGTACAGGTCGTAGACATTCTGTCAAAATCCCCGGGGAAAGGTCAAATTTGTGACTTTCTCGAATGACTTGGAGTCGCTGAGAGACCACCTTATGAAGGTCCTGCATGATGCATGCATTGAGCTCTAGGGGGCTTGGGGTACTTCTTGGAGCGACAAGTGACCATAGGATGACTCACCCTCCCTTAATGGTGCGCTGTGTACAGGGTGAATGGCTTAGGGTTCCCTTGCGATACCCCGTGGTGACTTAGGGATAGGATTGGTGGTTCTCTTGTCGAGGCATCCTACCCATGCAGTCTGGGACTCATGGGAAGTACCTCTCATCTGGCCAATGAGCAGGGAAATGGGGTTAGGGACCATGGTAGTACTATCAATGGACGCATCATTGTATGTACTGTACTCCCTATGTTAAGATGACCTCCATTGATCTGGGATCAGTATGAGTGGTTTGAGACACTCTCTTGGGATATTGATCTGGGATCAATGAAACTGACTTCGGGTCAAGAAGAGTGTTATGACACACTCTCTTCATATGGAATTGATTTTGGGTTAGTAGAGAATGGTATGAGACATTCTCAATCAATTCTTCTTCTTCATGGTTCAACAGAGCTCAATAGAGCAGAGCAAAGTAGAGCAGTGCAGGACACTAATGGCAGAGATAGTACAGTCGGACAGATGGATCAACGGATGGAGTTCTCCCTAGTTGAGAGGGAGTTTAAAAATTGGCAACTAGGGCCAAACTCCATGTGAGTCATCTTATTTATGGCAACTGATATTTTTCTTGGATTCCTCTCATTGAGAGGTGTAGGATTGATCTAAAGATCATTTGATTCTGATAAGTATTCATGGAGTTATGAATTTAATTGTGTTATAAGACAATTCGTCATGGTCGGCCAACAACCAAATAATCCACACATGTGCTCCACGATTTAGTATAAAAAGAGGTGACTTGATAGTCATTTCTACACACACTTCTATCTTGATTTCTCTCCACTTGTCTTGGGTTTTAGTGGAAGATAAATCTAGGAGTGAAAATCCTAGACGTTGGAGGAAAAGAGGCTGCCCTAGTCGCAACAAAGAAGGCAACCCTAAACGCTGCCCTAAAGGTAGCCCTAAACGCTGTTCTAAGGCAGCCCTAAATGTTGTCCTAAAGGTAGCCCTAAACGCTGCTCTAAGGCAGCCCTAACGCTGTCCTAAAGGCAACCCTAACGCAGTCCAAGAAGGCAGCCCTAACACTATCCTAAGGCAGCCCCAACCTATGCTATCTCAAGGGTATCCTAGCTGTTGTCCTAAACATACCAATTGTGCCCTAGTCACATGCCTAATGCGGTTGAAAGGGAGGACTGTTTTAAGGCCTAAAACAAGGGCACCGAGCAGCTAAAAGGAGGCCGAGGGAAGGCCGTGTTGAAGAAGGGTTGTTTGGGGCAGCAAAAAGGTGGGTTGTAGGTGACAACATGGGGCTGTGGTAGGCCGCAGTCCTAACCACCTCAAAACAGGGACAACTGGGCTACATAGTGTTGCTAAGACACATGGGACAACAACAAAGTATGGCAAGACTAAGGGGACAACAACAAGGTATAGAATGACTGTTAGGGACAACAACTAGATCAATATATCTAGGCAGTAGTGGCAACGGACAACTGCATAGTAAATGGGACAGCAAAGGAATGCTAAGGCAATGTTCAATGGGATAGCAGAATGATGAGACAGAACAATGATGGGACAACAATGACATTGTGCAATAGTGACACAATGGGACAACAATGATATTGTGTAGCAGTGGCACAATGGGACAGCAAGCATGGACAGCAGCAAGCATGGAGCAACATGACAAGCATGGACAACATGGATAGCAGTGGCAAGCATGTTGCTGCAAGCACGTTGCTGCAAGCACATGAGACATGTTGTATGATAACATGGTTCAACAATGACACATGGGACAACAATGTAGCATAAGGTGCAGCAATATGATGTGTACAACATGGTCATGAGGTCCAACATTATGATGATGGGTGCATCATGGTGCAGCACAGTGAGTTGCAGCATGATGACGAGATGCAGCACAATGATAGGTGAAGGAGTCACCTTGGAGAATCAGTTAAAGCAGCGTGTCTTCAACTGATCTCATGTATCATCTTCTTAGAGATGATCTATTCTCTTATCTAGATAAGTCAAAGTCTTGACTTCTGTTATAAATGTACTATCTCTCTCTCTCTCTCGCTCTCTCTGTTGAACTATTGAAGAACATATAAGAAAAATTCATCAAGGGTTTCCCCACATTGGGGTTTGTCCCTGGCTAGCGCCACATCTTGTGTCCTCTTGTCTTGGCTTGTCTTCTGTGATTTATGTTTATGTTCTATCTGCAGTTTACTTTAATGTTGATGTGATTGCTAATCTGGAAAAGATATTGAGCTAATTGTGAAAATTGAAATAAATTGCTCTAAGCTTAGAACATACCAAAACTTAACACTAGTCCCCTTTTTAGACAAAGCATGGAAGTCATACCACGGGTCATCCCAAACTCTTAGAAGATTTCCAATACAAATTACTTGAAAGAAATGATTGGTGATTAGACTTCCTCCTTTTACTGTTGTGTTCCATAAGATGGAATCCTAAGGGAGGGGAAGTTCTAATAAGAGAGCCCCAAGCAGAGAGTTCACTGGACATTAAGATCTTAGTATTTTGCTCCATAGTCTATCCTTCTCTTGCAACATTTGCGAGAAAGTTCTACTCACTCACCCTCCCCCCCAAAGCTTATGTACTCATCGATGAAGTGAGAATTTGTCTTAGGAAAGTAGATGCCATTTTGTGTTTATTTGTTCCATTGAACCTTCCATGTTTCTTAAGAAACCTTTTGGGATTGAAAGTATTGATCTGTGAAAGATTGGGATAACTCAAAGGAGTGATTGTATTAGACGAATTCTTCTAGCTAGAGTTAGATATTAGTTCTGCCAAGCTAAGATTTATGCTTTGCACTTGCTCATAATCTCATACTAATCCTTTGCTCTAGCTTGTCTTTCTAGAATGGCCATTCCTAATTATTTTGTATGCAACTTTGATTTCTGATAATTCAAGATCTTGAGTATTTAGGTTTGAGAACACAAGTGAACATTTTTTGTTTTGTTTTGAGAATTCTATTGGATATTTCTTTGACCTGAAGTCTCATCAAATAATTTGAGGACTTATTTAAAGACCTTAGCTTCCTTGGAAAATGGTTGTACCTACAAAATTATTATTATCCATAAACTACTAATGAGAGGTTACAAGGAGGGAGGAGGTGATTTTTATCCTTTCAATTTTCCTTTAATTGTTATTGTTGAGACTGATCTACTCAAGTTTCTGCCATCATGATGAAGAAGAAAGAAGACAAGGCGAAATTGTTGAAAATGTAGCGAGTGAAGGTCTTATGGTTTGTGCCTTAGCCAATGGAGACCTCAAGTTTGTCTTTCTCTAGCATGAGTGTGAGTTCATGATATAGACTTCATTTACGGTGAGTTTATTTCCAGTTTCCTAGAATGATCATCAAGATTGCATGCAGTGTTGGAGCTTCTGTTAACTGGAATCTTCTTCAGTTAGATTATAGGGCGAGGTGGCAGTTACAATTTCAATTAGAATGAGTTGAATCTTCAGCGTTGATTGAAGGGAGAGCAAGTTAAGACTCTAGTGTTGATTAAGGAGAGAACCAGTTGAACTCTCAGTTAACTCGCAATCACAACTCGAACTTCTAAATTGAACTAGGCCTCCTTCCATGTGCAAATTCTATCTATAAAGAGAAGGACAAAGGCACAAGATCAATCATTCTTTGTGTGTGGAGTGTGCATAATTGACGAGAAATTGTGCGTAAGGATTTAGGAAAATTGCACAAGGAAATAGGAACAAGTGCACAAGGAAATAGGAGGCCTAGTGAACAAGGAAATAGGCCTCAAGTGCGCAAGGATTATGGAGCAAAAGGATCAGGATTTGAGAGTAGGTCTAGACTATCTTTAGCAGAGATCTATTGTGCATAACTGAGAATAGTGAGGATGTTGGAATTTTTGAGTTTAACTGTTAGAAATCCTTATGTACTTTTTGATTTTTCTTCTTACTTGTTCTGTTAATTAACAAGTTATTTACGATGTAAACACTGAAAATGAATACAAGTACGTGCTCAACACATACAAATCATCAACTGAAGGAAAAACAAGCACGCAAGTGACACCGTTATTTTTGGACTAATGTCCTCGGAAAAAACCAATGCGGGAAAACCGGTGTAGCGATATGAGGTTTTATTATTAAGTAGTTTTAGAATATAATCTGGGTGCTAGAAATGGCTCACTCAACAAAGAATGCTCTCGGCAGTAGTACCTCTCAGTCGGAGACAGATATTCTGGCTAAAAACCTCGGATGTACAATCCCACAGCTCTCAGCTCCAATATGCCCCACGAAATCTCTTAGCGTCAGCCTCTAGGGTCTACATCGGCCTCTCTGGCCCAGCGTAAGCCTCTTTGGCCCAACGTCACCCCAACTAGTCTTGCATCAACCTCTGGAGGCTTTGCGTTAGCCTCTGGAGCCTCTACGTCACCCACGCTGGCTCTCTTTGGCACTGCATAGCTCTTGGTTGTCTCTGTGTGGCCTCTAGCTGCTTCTGCGTGGCCTCTAGCTGCTCTACATCAACCCTCTCCCGGCTTCTGCGCTAATGCTCCCGGTACCGTCTTTGCCTCGTTGCTTCTGTATTCACTGCCCCTCAGCTGCAACTCTGATCACTCCTTCGATTTCCTCAGCAAGTCCTGTCCTAGAAAATTGAATTCTGGATCAATTTGGTGTGCTCTCCAACTCTTATACTTTTCTCGTTGACAATCCAACGGCCGAGATTAAGTCCCTAATCAACGAATAAGATTAGATCTGGCTTGATCCATGACTTTTGGACCATTCTAACTCAGTTTTATATTAATTCACATTCATATTTTATTTTCCCTAAGTTTAGACTTAGGGGTTCCATTAAAATATTAATTATTTTAATATCTCCCCAACTGGTTAGATTCTGCCCAAACCAATTTTGGGTATTGGAGATCTCATGTGCTTTAGCCTCTCCACCAATTTTTGTGGCTAAAGCACATTCGATACTACCCCAAATCAACACTCCCTCTTAGCGAGGACTGTGCTCTAGTAATACTCCTCACTGAGCATCACCTTGATCATCCGACATCGGTCCTTGTGCTGATGCTAGGCCTGCTGCCCAACATCCTCTGCACTGCTGTATCATTAACGGCTACCCATGGCCTTGCCGCTGCCACTGCCGCATCTGCACTGTAATCCCTCTCATCATGCTGCCCATAGCACTACCACTGCTAATTGCTGCACTGCAACTCAGTTATTGAGAAGTAAGTAACTGATCTCCCAACTTTGACATCTCCGTCAGTTCTGCTACTCTTCAGGTAGCAAGGTATAATCCAAGAGGTTGGGTACCTCGAGGATCTTGCCCCTCATCGCCTGTAGTCCGTCTGACTACAGCTCGATGTCTCCCCACTTCCTCTCACGAGGTGCATGAGTACTCATGGCACAATCATCATTTGTCTCCACTTCTTTCTCCGCCCTTGCTGGCACAACCTTGGTCTTAGAAGCCTCTCCCTTGCTCTTCTTCCTCGGAAACTGGCTTGCATAATGACCCGGTTCCCCACAGTGGAAGCATTTGACCTTGGAGAGGTCCTTCTTCTTTCGTTTCTCTTGCTTTCCCTCAGATGCTAGGGCAACATCTTCCTCTTTCTCCTTCTTGATTCTACCCCCCTTGCTGCTGCTTCCTGTTTTGGTTAGCCTTTTGATCTCTTCCTGACGAAGAGCTGCCCACAGTTCCTCCCAATATGGAAGGGTCGATCTGCCCAGTATGCTCTAGACAATTACCTCCCAGTCCTCTGAGACTGCGTTCAATGCGGTCGTCACCATTAAATCCTGATCTGGTGTGGCCCCTATGGAAGTCAGCTGATCCCGCATCTCCTTCAATCAACCGAGGAAGATGTCGATTTGTTCTCCCTTTTGCATCCAATATGACCGCAACTGATTTTCTAGTAGCATCTTCCTCTAGACGGAAGTATGCTGATACAATTTCGTTAGGGCCTGCCATATTGCATTTGCCGTGTCCTTTTCGGCAATATGTGGTACTACATGGTCCTTGACCCCGTCAAGGATGATGCTCTTAACCCTTGCAATTGCCTCCTCATAGTTATCGTTCTCAGCCGGTCAACTGGGATCGCTATTTGTTAACTTTAGGTATGTTCTATGCTAGAGCAATTTATTTAAATTTTCACAGTTAGCAATCACATCAGCATTACGATAAACTGCAGATAGAACATAAATACAAAACGCAGAAGACAAGCCAAGACAAGAGGACACAAGATATGGCGCGAGCTAGGGACAAACCCCACAATGTGTGGGGAAACCCTTTGATCAAATCTTCTTTTATCTTCAAAGTTCAGCAGAGAAAGAGAGAGAGAGTACATTTACAATAGAAGTCAACACTTTGACTTATCTAGATCTAAGCATAGATCATCTCCTATAACGATGAGGTCAGTTGAAGACATCCTGCTTCAACTGATCCTCAAGGTGACTCCTTCACCTATCATCATTCTGCATCTCGTTCATTTGCTGCCCATACACCATCGTCATTATGTTGCCCCTGCTAGTATGACTCATTTGTCATCATGCTGCCTGTGCATATGCTGCCCCTGCTAGTATGAGTCATCGTCATCATGCTGCCTGTGCATATGCTGCCCCTTCCATCATCATGATCTACCCATGATCTACCCATGATCTACATCATGCTGTTGTCCATACATCATGCTGTCGTCCATACATCATTCTGTCCTCTGCCATTATATATAGTGTGCCTTCCATGCCATGCTATGCCATGCCATGTCAATGAATATGCTGACACAATTCCATTCTAGATTATACCATTGACTGCTATATGCATCAACATTATTGCCCATCAAGTCACAGTACCTTAACATGTCATAATATAGCTACCCTTGCTGCGTTTTAGATTCACTGTCCAGCTGCATCTAAGGGTCCTTTCATACTGTGATAAGGTCTCCTTTAACTACAGCCTTCCTCCTTTATTTGCTGCTGATTATGACCTCCTTTAGGACTATGACTAGGGCAGCACTAGCCATACTTTGACAGCGGATTAGGGCACACCTGAACTGCAGCTTAAACTCCTTGTTTGGACTGCGGTTTGAGGCACAGTTTGACAGCTGCTTGAGACCTCCATTTTCGGTGGCCGGGACCTCCTTCTTTTTCTGCGAATAAGGCAGATTATGACTGTGGATAAGGAGCTGTGCATAGGGTCAATAGACAGCAGATTCAGGCCTTCATTTAGGGCCTATATTAGCCCTCCTTTCATCTGCGGATTGAGCCTCTTGAGACAGCATATAGGGGCTTATTCATGCTGCACATAAGTCTCCTCTTTTCTGCGTGTAGGTCTCCTCATAGGTCTGCGGCTTACTGTGGCTAGGGTATCACTGCGGCTAGGGCATCAGCTACTGCGGCTAGGGCATCAGCAAATGTATATTTTAGGTGTCCCTCCTTCTCCAAAATCCCAAGACATGGAGAGGAGGAGAACACATGAAGAGGATGTGTATTACAAATGATTTCAAGTACTATATATTTATACTAAAACGTAGATGATGAATGGACGTGACTATTGGGCTTCTGAGCCTACTCAAGTTGCTAGTCGGCTTGATAATAATTCCATAAACAAAATAAATTCATATCTCCATAAATACTTATCGGAATCAGATGATCTTTAGATCAATCCTACACCTCTCGACGAGAGGGATCCAATAAAAATATCAGCTGTCATAAATAAGCTGATCCACATGGAGTTTGGCCCTAGTTGCCAATTTAACACTATTGTTTTCAAGACGAAGTCCTTGAGACGATTATTGTCTAGAACGGACAAGATCCTGGCCTTCTAGACTACGAAGTTTGAGGCTCTGTCCAGTCTGTCCTGATCTCTTACCCCGTTCACTATCATCTCGCTGCTCCTTTTTCTACTCTTTCGAGTCTCTCTACTTCCCTCCTGGAAGTTCTCAGTGTGACTCCCTCTGAGCCTTGATTTCTCTCCTGGAAACCCCTCTGCCAATGTCGAGATTGCCCCCACTCCGATCGTTAGTGCAACTGCACCACTGATCCAGATTTCTTGGCTAGAAATCCTTGGTAGCAACTCCCTCCTCCTTGGTCTTGCCCTGTTGGGTATTGTTTTGACCACAATATCCTACCAGCTTCACTCCACAACTTCTCCATAGCCTTCTATGCCCCAACAAACTGAAGGTTAGAGCCTCTAGACTCTGCATAATCTCGACAACAACAAAATCCGCACCTCCTGGCCAAGGGCGTCAATCCTTCCTGACTAAGAAAGATGACCAGGCACTACGTAGGTTAGGTCTGCTCCTTTCTGCCACTGCGCTGATCCTTCCCCTGGCTCAAACTTGATGACGCATGCACTGCACCATCCCTTCCTTGCTGTTTTTTTGCTAGGAACAACTTCCGTCACTCAGAATAGTTGTTTCTATTGCTGCTGCTCTGTTCAGCTGATGCCCTCAGTTCTCTTATGATCTGCAACCATGCTTCGATACCATGTTGGAATTTCTAAGTCTAACTGTTAGAAATCCTTCATGTACTTCCTGATTTATTTCTTCCTACTTGTTCTATTAATTAACAAGTTATTTACCATGTAAATACTGAAAATAAATACAAGTACATGCTCAACACATACAGATCATCAACTGAAGGAAAAACAAGCACACAAGTGACACCGTTATTTTTGGACTAATGTCCCTGGAAAAACCCAATGCGGGAAAACTGGTGCAGCTATCTGAGGGTTTTATTATTAAGCAATTTCAAAATACAATCTGGTTACAAAAATGGCTCACTCAACAGAGAATGCTCTCGGCAGTAGTACCTCTTAATCGAAGATAGATATTCTGGCTAAAAACCCCGGATGTATAATCCCACAATTCTCAGCTCTAATATGCCCCAAGAAATCTCTCAGCCTCAGTCTCTAGGGTCTGTGTTAGCCTCTCTAGCCTAGCATCACCCCAACTAGCCCTGCGTCAACCTCTGGAGTCTGGAGGCTCTGCGTTAGCCTCTGGAGGCTCTGCGTCAGCCACACTGGCTCTCTTTGGCACTGCGCAGCTCCTGGCTACCTCTGCGTGGCCTCTGGCTGCTTCTGCGTGGCCTCTAGCTACTCTGCGTCAACCCTCTCCTGGCTTCTGCGCTGATGCTCCCGGTACCCTCTCTGTTTCTCTGCTTTTGTATTCATTGCCCCTCAGCTGCAACTCTGATCACTCCTTTGATTTCCTCAACAAGCCTTGCCCCAGAAAATCGAATTCTTGATCAATTCGGTGTGTTCTTCAAGTGACCCTAAAGCCTCCTCTTATACTTTTCTCGTTGACAATTCAATGATCGAGATTAAGTCCCTAATCAACGACTAAGATTAGATTTGGCTTGATCCATGACTTTTGGACCATTCTAACTCAGTTTTAAATTAATTCACATTAATATTTTATTTTCCCTAAGTTTAGACTTAGCGACTCCATTAAAAATATTAATTATTTTAATATCTCCCAAACTTGTTAGATTCTGCCCAAACCATTTTTGGGTATTGGATATTTCACGTGCTTTAGTCTCTCCACCAATTTTTGTGGCTAGAGCACATCTGATGCTACCCCAAATCAACAGAGGAGAGCCTAACGCTTTTTGAGAGACAAGTTGTTGGCTGCAGCAACAACGTGAATTATAATAGATCCATTTGTTCATAGAACAATCAATAAAATACCACAACAAAGAAAGCAGGTTTTCTCTTTTGGGTTTCTTGGGTAAAACAAGTATGTCAATTTTGTGTGCATGTGTTTTTATCTTGATTATTTTTCGCTACATGTTGAAATTTAAGAAACTCCGTATCTTGGTCAAAAGTAAATTTGGTTTCAATTTTCAATTGCTTTGTTTTCAGTAATTCATCTAAGTAGTGCACAAAGTTTCAATAAATTTAACATGGTATCAAAGAAAAGATCAACATAAAGACCAACACCAAGTTGATCAGTTAGTGAAGAGCGTAAATCAGTCAAGAAGGCTAGCGCTGTAGTTTGAATAGTTCTTTTGATAACAATATGGCATTCCAAGGACTAAGGTTAGATCGCAGTTTAGTGGGAGCCTCGAATTTTTGCACATGGAAGGATCGGATATCAATGGTGGTGGAAGATAGTGGGGTGCTAGAGTTTGTGAAGCAACAAATAGTGCCACCTACAGATGCCCAACAAGTGGCCCATCATAACAAGAATGACACCAAGGCGAGGATGATCTTTCTTGAGGGGATCAAAGACCATGTCATCCCTCATCTCCGTGAGAAGAAGACAACATATGAGATGTTTAAAGCCGTCTTATATTTGTATTAGGGTTCTAGTGATGCTAGGAAGGTTGCTCTCAAAGAGAAGCTAAGAAGTATTCAGATGAGCAAAGGAGAGCCATCATCACATATCTTTTAGCGTTCACTCAGGTTCGGGATGAGCTAGGTGGTGTGGGGAAGATAAAAGCAGAAAAAGACCTTGTGAGTCTTGCGCTTTTCGGACTCCATAAGTCTTGGTATAGTTTCCAGGATGCAGTAAGTGGTAGAGAGAATATTCCAAATTGGGAAAGGTTATGGAGTGACTATGTTCAAGAAGAGATTCTGAGAGGCACGAGAGTTGGGTGATCAACTCCGGAGGAGGACGAGGAGACCTTTGCCTGCCACAACGGCAAGAAGAGCCAAGGAGAGGCCAAGTCTAGTTAGAAGGGAGAGAAGAAGAAGGAAGATCTGAACAAGATCAAATGCTTCCATTGCCATGAGTTTAGGCATTATGCCACTAAGTGTCCTAGTCGGAAGAAGGGGTCCATTAAGGATCATATGGCTGCATCAATTGAGGTAGACACATTTTCTTCTCAGTTCAAGAAAAATTTCTCATTGATAGCTTGTATGGCAAGCTCAGTAGGCAATAACATTTTGTACGTTGTTTTTGGGCATCCCTCCACATGATCGAGAACAAGGAGTATTTCAACTAGTTGAAGGAGGACATGCAGTTTCACATTGAGCTAGGAGATGATGGCAAGTACATGGCTAGGGAAGTTGGTATCGTTAGTTTTGAGAGGGATTCTGGTAGCTGTCTCCATCTTAGGGATGTCCTCTATGTTCCAGGCCTAAAGAGGAACCTTGTTTCAATGGCTACCCTGGACGACAAGGGTTATGATGTCATCTTCAGCAGAGGTAAGGCTTACCTCAGGCACTTACCTTTTGGATCAATGAAGCAAATTGGTGTAAGGATGAAGAATCTCTACAAGTTGTAGGTTGAGACATGTGCAACCTTGAGCAGCAAGGCAAGAAGTGCGCAGAGCAGAGACGTGGAGAACTTTGGCACAGGCGCATGGGACACTTGCATCATGGGGCACTGAAGATCCTTCTGTAGATAGCCATAAGACTACCACTGTGCGTGTTTGATCAACATGATGTGTGCAAGAGGTGCACACTTGGAAAGTATGCCAAGTCATCTTTTCAGGGCCAAGATAATAGAGCCAAAGGGATTTTGGAGTTGGTACATTTAGATGTATGCGGGCCCTTATCTTCTCCATCTCATGAGACACAAGTACTATGTCATTTTCATAGATGATTATTCACAAAAGAAATGGATCGTCCTTATGAAGAAGGAGGAGGTCTTCTCGAAGTTCATGTAGTATAAGGCCTTGGTAGTAAACCAAACCGACAACAAGATCAAAGCATTGAGAAGTGACAATGGTGGGAAATATGTCACCAATGCTTTTAGGGACGTGTGTGCCACTGAGGGCATTAAGAGAGAGCTTACAACACTCCATAACCCTCACTAGAATGGGGTGGCTGAGAGGAAGAACCATAACATAATTGGAGTGGCCATGGCCATGTTACATGACTAGAGGCTGCCCGTGTTCTTATGGGCTGAGGCATGCAGCACTATAGCTTTTGTGTAGAACATAAGTTCACACAGAGTGCTTGGATGAGTTACATCGGAGCCAGAAGAGGCTTTCACAGGAAAGAAGCTTGATGTTTCTCAATTTTGCATCTTTGGCACCAAAGTTTATTGTCGTGTGCCCAAAGAGCAGGAAGAAGCTGGAGCCCACAGCTGAAAAGAGAATTTTCGTGCGTTACAATGAGACATCTCATGTGTACAAGCTTATATCATCACTCAAGGAGACAATTATTAAGCGAGACATGAGGTTTGAGGAAGACAAAGCTCTGAGGGAGTCCTTAAAGCAAGAGTAGGATTGAGTACCTGAGGAGGAGCTACTCGCTCCCAAGCAGGAGCCTCAACCAGTATCACAGATTGAGTTTCAGCCATGTGGCAAGCTACCATACATTAAAATAGAGGAGCAATGAACAAATATCTTGACCAAGGCATTGGCAGGAGGTAATTTCGTCTATTTTAGAGATAAGTTGGGAGTTGTACATAATCCATTCCTTGCTAAGAGGGAGTGTTGAAAATGTAGGGAGTGAAGGTCTTCTGGCTTGTGCCTTTTCCAATGAAGACCTTGAGTTTGTCTTTCTCTAGCTTGAGTGTGAGTTCATGAGATAAACTTCAGTTACGGTGAGTTTATTTCTAGTTTACTAGAATGATCATCAAGATTACATGCGTAGTGTCCCTTTTGGGTTTTCTAGGTAAAAAAAGCATGTCAATTTTGTGTGCATGTGTTTTTATCTTGATTATTTTCCGCTGCATGTTGAAAGTTAAGAAACTTTGTATCTTGGTGAAAGTAATTTTGGTTTTAGTTTTCAGATGCCTTATTTTCAGTGTTTCATCTAAGTAGTGCACAAGGTTTCAAGAAATTTAACATGGTATTAAAGCAGAGATCAACATAAAGACCAACACCAAGTTGACCAGTTAGTGCAAAGTGCAAATTAGTCAAGAAGGCTAGTGCCAGAGTTTGAAGAGTAGAGTAGTTCTTTGGATAGCAGTATAGTGTTCCAAGGACTAAGGTCACATCATAGTTTAGAGGGAGCCTCAATTTTTTTTGCATGTAAGCAACAAATATCAGTGGTGGTGGAAGATAGTGGGGCGCTAGAGTTTGTGAAGCTGCAAATAGTGCCACCTATAGATGCCCAACAATTGGCTCGACATAGCAAGAACAACAACAAAGCAAGAAGGATCATTCTTGAGGGGATTGAAGACCATATTATCCCTCATCTCCATGAGATGGAGACACCATATGAGATGTGTAAAGCCATCTTAGATTTGTATCAGGGTCCTAGTGATGCTAGGAAGCTTGCTCTCAAGGAGAAGCTAAGAAGTATGCGAATGAGCAAAGGAGAGCCCATCATCACATATCTTTCAAAGTTCACTCAGGTTTGGTATGAGCTGGGCGGTGTGGGCGAGACAACAATAGAAAAAGACCTTGTGAGTCTTGTGCTTTTAGGACTCCATAAGTCTTAGTATAGTTTCTAGGATGCAGTAAGTGACAGAGAGAATATTCCTAGTTGGGAAAGGTTATGGAGTGACTGTGTTTAAGAGGAGATTGTAATGTCCCCAATTAAATTAATTTGGCTAAGATGAATTTCTATTTTTGCAATTGGGTGTTGGGAAATATTTTGGCATGTAAACTTAGGGAAAGTGGGTGGAGGGAGTCCCCACTTATTTTTTGGAGAGATGGAGGCCATCAACATTAGAGAAAAACGAAAGATTAAATTGGTAGTGGGATGTGGGGGCCACCCAAAAAGGGGTTGAATCAGTATTTATTTTCCCACTACTGTTTTACTAGTTAAAACATATATATTCAGAACACAAGATGAACATCAAGAATAAATGCTTTTATTAATAGAAACTGTGCAGTAAAATAGATACAAAATATAGATGATTACAATCAGTTGGCAAGCTCCAACTTGGACTTTGGTGAGGCTCCAACCTCCTGAGCACCAACTCTATTTCGCCAAGACACCAATCTTGGACTTAGGAGCACAAACTCCCAAGGACTTCAATTCTTCCATACTTCTGAGGCATCAACCCCAAGGACTCCAATCCTTCTCACTTCTGAGGCACCAGCCCCAAGGACTCCAATCCTTCTTGCTTTTGAGGCACCAGCCCCAAGGACTCCTATCCTTCTTGCTTTTGAGGCACCAGCCCCAAGGGTTCCAACCCAATCTTGTCAAGGCATGTTTGATAGTAATCTTTAGCTCTCAGAACTCTTCTCTGCTGAGTTCTGTCTATTTATAGCTTCACTGTAGTCTCCAAGCTACAGTATCAATGACAACCAATATTCTTATGAATGAGTCTTTACAACTCTGCACCCTGCCCACACATAGTCTCCAATAGCCTTCATGCTCTCTGATAATGTCTTAACACAACTCTAGTCAGTCTACTGTTAGCTGCACTAAGCTTTGCATAAAGAACAATTTCTTGTTCAAGCTTATGTTCTCTGCTGGCTACTTCTCCCCTTCGACTGTCTGCTGTCCCGTTGGCCCTTCGACCCTCTTTCTGTTCTGCTGGATCCTCTCGCTGTCTCTGTCTCCTCCAGCTTATTTTCCACAACGTTAATAGCCTTCAATAGCGTACACCAGCAACTTCATACAATGCTTAACCACCTCTGCTGCTTCTGCTGCCTCCCATTCTAGTTCTTCACAACACCAATAGTCACTACAGTCCTCTGTTTTTGCTACTTTTGTGCATTCCCATGCCTCTGTCCATTCGTTTCCTCTTACACTGCCTCTTAGACTTCCTCAATGCTCGCTTGCTTCTTCAACTTCCCATCTTTCGGTTTCCTCTGTTTATTCGTGCTCACAGGACACGTTGAATCAATGGCCAGGTCCAAGTCATACGCAGAGGACACATATTCAAAAAACTGTAACAACACTCCTGTTTTCTCATGATAGCAGGCATACACAGGGATGGCATTATTTAACGGACCTGCGACATCCTTATCGCAATCGCCATTGACATTATTTCAGCCTCCTGAACTATCGGAACCGTTATCATATGCATTTTGGCCCCGCATCTATTTCGTATCGGTTCCGCTACATATATCGCAATCGGCGATTCTGTGACTCCCGGGGGTCCTTTATATATCGGACCCATGACCCCGCCGTTGGCCGACGACTGATCCTCTACTGCTCCGATGAACCGGATGCAACGTAGCATCTAACTATGATATTATGTCACATCGGGTCCACAACGTTCATCGCAATCGGCGCTTGGGTGTGGCAAGGCTTCATAACATATGTGATTGTGACGGATGTGATGACATATTAAATTGCTTATAATAAGTCCATCGGGTCCATTTGTATATATCGCAATCGGCGCATAGCAGGAGGATAGCCCTTTGGGTATTGCAATGTGAGAGTCCCGATAGGGTGGATGCGATATTGCATTCAACTATAACACAATGCCGCATTAGGTCCGCGTACATTATCGCAATCAGAGGTTTCAGTGGTGACACATAGCTGAACCACCGATTAGCGATGTTGCCGATATACATATATATGCCGATATATATATATATATATATATATACACATATATATGTGTGTATGTGTGTGTGTGTGTGTGTATATATATATAAACTTCTCTGCCGATAGTGTGTTTGTAATATGTGCCCGCCAATAGTGTTAAAGCATATGTATATGGGTTTTCTCCTCCGATAATGTATTCTGCTCATACAATATAAACTCTGCCTTTTCCACTCCGTCAGTGTATTTGCATATGAGTCTAAGTCTTCTGCCTCCGATAGCTTTGTTTGCATTAAATGCATATGCAGGTCTTTGCCGCCATATGTATGTTTATGCTGTGGATAGTGTTAAAGCACTATGTGTGCTCCACTTGGCTCCTCTTGGCTCCTCTTGTGTGCTCCTCTTGTGTGTTCCTCTTGGCTCCTCTAACTCTATTTGCTTCCTCTATGGCTCCGATGGTGGTGCTTCGTGCTTTGTTAGCTCCTTTCGTCTCCATCTGCTCCTCTGGTGGCTCTGTCTGCTCCTGTTTGCTCTGATGGCTCTCTGCATCCTCTATTTGCTGTTAAACGCATCCATTGCTCCTCCGATGGCTCTTGATGACTCTGATATGTCTCCTTGCTATATGGTTCCTCCTGCAGCTCCTCTTAGTCCAATGTGGCTCCTCTGGCTTGGCAGTGTCTTTCAAAGACGTCCTTGCATATATGAATGCCTCTCTTGCTCTGATCTGGTTGGCATATATAGATGGCTTTGCTCCTGTCTCTTCATTGATCGCTCGGCTTCCCCTTGGCTTCATGTCATCCTCTAGTATCTAGAATATTGCCATATTGACATCAATGACAACCTAGGTCAACAATCTCCCCCTTTGTTATTGATGTCAATATTCTTCTTCTCTCCCCCTTTGACATCAATGGCAAAGGAGTGCTCTGGGACTCCCCCTATCAAACTGTTTCTATTCTTCATGAATTGTAGATCTTCATAGATCTGTGACTCCCCCTGTCATAGTGCTCTCCTTCTTGTTACTCAAGATAGAAGGATTGATATTTTATCATCAATTTACATATTATTCCCTCTTCATGTCCCATAACTGTTTTATCATGGCTTCAACAATGCTTAAAGGTCCTCTACTTAAATGCTTTCATTCAGATTGCAAACAACCATACACCAAGTGTCCAAGTCCAGGATTTCATGCTTCAATCCATATTGATGTCTCCATAGGCAGAATTGAGAGACCTTCATAGTCCGAATCAAGGGAAACTGCCATTGAGATTGTCTTTCTTGCTGTCTTTCTTCAGATCTGAGTTCATTTGTGTCTCTGTGCTTCTCCTTAAGTTACTGCCATCTATTAGTGTCCAGAATTTCTCTGTTCTCACATTAAATTCCTGAGTTAATACATAAACTTCTATGATAACAACACCATGGTTGTTTGCCCTATTTCTTTAACAACAGTCCAAAGAATGGTTACAAAATCATATGCTTCAATGGAGTGCTCCTGAGACATGATCTTCATCAAAGAATGATTGTTAATATAGCTCAACAAGGATTTCATCAAGACCCTTTTCACTAATAGCTTCTGCAATAGTGATCAAGACTTACTGGCTCCCCCTAACTGTATACATCATCTCCTTTTGGCAGAGTCTTCTCATAAAATGCTTAGATTCTCAAAATTTAGGCCAATGACATATGCTATTGGCTGAAGAGCTCAAGGGACTCTCGGATTGTATTTCCTTCCTTCTCCATACTTGTGTAACTTTCTTCTTTTGCATAGTTCTAGCTTGTGTAAGAGTCCATGTTAAGTTACAATCACGTGCCATATGACCAATGTTATGACACTCGAAGCATTCTACATTGTTCATGAATAAGAATTCATGATTTCTTCCTGCAAAATTGTTTCTTGGAGGTTGTCGGAGACTATAACATCTATCTCTATGAGATGGTTGGGGGCCATAGCATCTATCTTTATGATATGCTTTATAGTCTTTTGCCATGTGACCAAAGTTTGAACAAGAATAACAATAACCAAAAAATGAGCTTTGGTACCTGGGAGATGGAGGTTTCCTTGATGTACTTTTGAAGCCTTTCTGCCTTGAGATCCTTTGATGATAACCATTGCCTCTTGCCTCTTTGATATCATCTGCATTTCTTCTTGGAGCTGGTTTCCTACTTGGAGCAGGATTTGTTCTATTGTAGCCTTGATTTTTCTCCTTGCCTTTGTTGGAGCTGGGAGCATCACCATTTCTTTCTGGCTTCTTCACATCTCTTTTGTTTAAAGCATTTTCATTCTTGTTTGAGGATTCACCTACATATCCGAGACCTGATTTATCAGATGGACATTTGTGATAGTTGAGCATGTCATCCAAGGCTTGAGAGCTCTTCAAGATTTTGTTCATCCCTTCAACCTTTTTTCTGAGGAGGACAGTCTCTTCTTCCAATCTTTCACACTCATTATTCTTCTTAGCAAGTTGTTTCTTAGTTCTTCCTTGATACGAGTAGCTTCATCTGCTTCTAATTTAAGGGAGATGATATCTGACTTCATTTTGAAGATTTCTTCATTCTTTGCTTGACTACTCTCCATTTTCTTCTCATCTCCTTGTGGATGTTTTCTGGCTTCTTGTAGTTGAGACTTAAGGGAGGAGACCTCTATCTTGTACTGACGAATCTCTTCTTCAAGTTTCTTCAAGCTCTTGTGCCTTTGTTCAAGTTGGCTTGACAAGATATCTTCCTGCTTCTTTGCTTTATCCAATTGATTTGTCATGGATATGACTTCTTCATGATGTTTTCTTTTGCTTTGATGATATTCCTTCTTAAGCTTGGTAAGCTCTTCATCCCTTTCTTGTACTTGAAGCTTGATAAGGTCAACTTTCCTTCTTGTTTGATCTTGGTCACCAACTGGAGCTATCTTCTTAAGTGCCTCATTTTCCTTTTTCAAATTGTTAATCTCTTCCATGGTAGTGATAAGTTGAGCGAGGAGTTCTTCTACAAAGTCTTTTTCATTCTCTTCATCTTCTAGGTTTGCTTTAGCCTTGATGTCATCATCCTCATTTTCAGCTTCTATGATGGATTTAGGATCTCCTTCTTGATTGATGGTCATGGTCAGTGCTCCTTTTGAGTGAAGGTCATGAAGGTTGTCCCATATTTCCTTTGCCGATGAATATTTTCCTAGATTGTTCTTTACAGAATCAGGTAGCCCATTCAAGATTGCCTTTACTGCTTTTGCATTGTACTCCTTGGATTCTCTATCCATCCTACTATCATCAATCACTGATTTTCAGATTTCAATGCCTTGAGTCTGTAATAAATTCCTCATTCTTGCTTCCCATATATTAAAGTTCCCATTAAGCCTTGGAGCCTCCTCAAACTGATTGTCTTCTATTTTAGTTGTAGAGGGAGACATATCCTTAGGAGGATTGGAGACTTTCTTCCTTGACCTCGCCATTTGTGTTCTAAATGTCGACCTTCAAGCTGTTAAGCTTTGAACGAAGGTACCTGCTCTGATACCAATTGTTTGGAAACATTGAGGGGGGGGGGGGTGAATCAGTATTTCTTTTTCCCACTACTGTTTTACTAGTTAATACATATATATTCAGAACACAAGATGAACAACAAGAATAAATGCTTTTATTAATAGAAACTGTGCAGTAAAATAGATACAAAATATAGATGATTACAATCAGTTGCCAAGCTCCAACTTGGACTTTGGTGAGGCTCCAACCTCTTGAGCACCAACTCTATTTCACCAAGACACCAATCTTGGACTTAGGAGCACAAACTCCCATGGACTTCAATTCTTCCATACTTCTGAGGCATCAACCCCAAGGACTCCAATCCTTCTCACTTCTGAGGCACCAGCCCCAAGGACTCCTATCCTTCTTGCTTCTGAGGCACTAGCCCCAAGGGTTCCAACCCAATCTTGTCAAGGCATGTTTGATAGTAATCTTTAGCTCCCAAAACTCTTCTCTGCTGAGTTCTGTCTATTTACAACTTCACTGTAGTCTCCAAGCTACAGTATCAATGACAACCAATATTCTTATGAATGAGTCTTTACAACTCTGCACCCTGCCCACACGTAGTCTCCAATAGCCTTCATGCTCTCTGATCATGTCTTCACACAGCTCTAGTCAGTCTACTGTTAGTTGCACTAAGCTTCGCATAAAGAACAACTTCTTGTTCAAGCTTATGTTCTTTGCTGGCTACTTCTCCCCTTCGACTATTTGCTGTCCTGTGGGCCCTTCGGCCCTCTTTCTGTTCTGCTGGATCCTCTCGCTGTCTCTGTCTCCTCCAGCTTATTTTCCACAGCATTCAACAGCCTTCAACAGCATACACCAGCAACTTCATACAATGCTTAACCATCTCTGCTGCTTCTGCTGCTTCACATTCTGGTTCTTCACAACACCAACAGTCACTACAGTCCTCTTTTTTGCTGCTTTTGTGCATTCCCATGCCTCTGTCCATTCGTTTCCTCTTACACTGCCTCTTAGACTTCCTCAATGCTCGCTGTCATTTCCTCTATGCTTGTTTGCTTCTTCAGCTTCCCATCTTTCGGTTTCCTTTGTCTATTCGTGCTCATAGGACACGTTGAATCAATGGCCAGGTCCAAGTCATACGCAGAGGACACATATTCAGAAAACTGTAACAACACTCCTGTTTTCTCATGATAGTAGGCATACACAGGGATGGCATTATTTAACGGACCTGCCACGTCCTGATCGCAATTGCCATTGACATTATTTCAGCCTCCTGAACTATCGGAACCATTATCATATGCATTTTGGCCCCGCATCTATTCCGTATCGGTTCCGCTACATATATCGCAATCGGCGATTTTGTGACTCCCGGGGGTCCTTTATATATCGGACCCATGACCCTGCCGATGGCTGACGACCGATCCTCTACTGCTCCGATGAACCGGATGCGACGTAGCATTTAACTATGTTATAATGTCACATCGGGTCTGCAATGTTCATCGCAATCGGCGGTTGGGTGTGGTAAGGCTTCACAACATATGCGATTGTGACAGATGTTATAACATATTAAACTGTTTATAATAAGTCCATCGGGTCTATTTGTATATATCGCAATCGGGCATAGCAGGAGGATAGCCCTTTGGGTATTGCAATGTGAGAGTCCTGATAGGGTGGATGCGATATTGCATTCAACTATAACACAATGCCGCATCGGGTCCGCATACATTATCGCAATCGGAGGTTTTAGTGGTGACACATAGCTGAACAGCCGATTAGCGAAGTCGCCGATATGCATATATATGTCGATATATATATATATATAAACTTCTCCGTGGATAGTGTTTGTAATACGTGCCTGCCGATAGTGTTAAAGCATATGTATATGGGTTTTCTCCTCCGATAATGTATTCTGCTCATACAATATAAACTCTGTCTTTTCCACTCTGTCAGTGTATTTGTATATGAGTCTAAGTCTTCCACCTCCGATAGCTCTGTTTGCATTAAATGCATATGCAGGTCTTTGCTGCCATATGTATGTTTATGCCATGGATAGTGTTAAAGCACTCTGTGTGCTCCACTTGGCTCCTCTTGTGTGCTCCTCTTGGCTCCTCTTGTGTGCTCCTCTTGTTTGTTGCTCTTGGCTCCTCTAACTCTGTTTGCTTCCTCTATGGCTCCGATGGTGGTGCTTCGTGCTCTGTTAGCTCTTCTCGTCTCCATCTGCTCCTCTGGTGGCTCTGTCTGCTCCTGTTTGCTCTGATGGCTCTATGCGTCCTCTGTTTGCTGTTAAACGCATCCATTGTTAGGATATTCTGACACATAGGAAATAGTTAAGTTCAACTTGGTCTAGTATAGAGTTAGGTAAAGTGTGTTTCTTTACCGTTGTACATTTTGTAACTTACAATCCGATGGTCACGATATGTAGTGATCCGACGGTTCATTCTCTCCTCGGTATTACCGACACTTGATCCGTGGCTTGACACTCGATTGGTCCATGAGTTCTATTCAAAGCGCATGGAGGGTCATTGTTCGGGTAATCCGTCTATGAGAGAAAGCTTATGTAAATTTTCATTCTTTTATTAATAAATTGCCTGTAGTAGCCACGTTGGCGCAGGCCGTGGACTGTTTGCCTCTTTGAGGGTTTTAACCACGTCAAAAATACTGGTGTATTGATTTGAGATCTGGTTGTGAGCGGTGTCCTTTTGGTGTTCTTTCTGAGGAACTTACCCTGTAAATTCCTACATATTAGGAGTGACTTCAATATTATCAAGTGTCTCAAGGAAAAGAAATGATGAATCGTAATGTTTAACAAGATATTTTGTAAGCTATACCATTAAAGCCATAAAGTAGTCTCCATTAAATTTGTCAAGCAATGAATCTCCAACCCACACATGTGGATAAATGAGATGTAATACATGTGTGTGTTGTGACTAACTTAATACACCACTCTAATAACTCCACAAACTTATGTATTTCACTCCGTCACATAAATTGACAGTAGTGTGACATAAAGAAACCAAGAGTAGACATGAAAGCCTTAGGCAACAAACATTCCCTACATCCTCAATTAGGTGCTTAAATGATGAAGTGAAAATGCAAGGAGAAAAGAGGAATTCATGATTTAACCATCACAAACATGTGATCAAGTGTGACTAGGAGTGTATATATTCATATATTTTCCAAAGAGGGAGTGAATACATGAGTTACCATTCATTAGCCCTTATTTTTCTTTCTTTTTCATTTTCTTAAATATAGGCCTTAGGGAATAAAGTTTTCATAAGTTTGGCACAACTCGTAGATATAAGATTTACATGAATTTTCACTTCAACCTTAGAGTTTAAACTTAGATAAATAAATATAGTGTATCTTTAATGATTTTGGCTTTCAGTTTTTTATTTTATTTCATCACAAATGACAAAAGGGGAAATATTTTGCCACAAATCTATGAATGCTTAATCATAAAGGCGTCATGTGATGAAAACAAATTAATGATGTTATTCTCTATGAAAATGATGGGTATTCTTGAGAAAATCTTATGCTTGTGGATGTCTCCTCTCTGGTTGAGAGGGAGTTAGGGTAGACACCATATTATCCATGTGTCATATACTATGGCCAGGACTAACAATCGTAAGCCTGGTAAAGACACTAGTAGGGAGAATGGTGGATTGGATAAATATCTGGGACCAATATTCTTTTGAGAGTTTGGACTTTGACTAGGACTAATTGCCATAAGTCAATTACATTAATCCAAATAAGAATAGTCATGATGATTGACATTTCCTGGTGTCAAATATTATGATAGTGGATTAGGAAATGATCATGTAAAGACATACCTAGTGAACATACTGGTGAGATAAGTGCCTATAGAGGCAGTGGTGTCCAAAGTTATGCATCCCAACATTGTGCTCTGATCTAATGGAGAGATAAACTTGTTAGTCAAGGCCTTACTATTTTGACAATGTTGGCTATGATGATGTAAATCATCATTGGTGCTTATCAATCCAAATCCCTTATTATATGAATATTTCAACTTGTGAGTACTTTTTTGTCTCATTATGAGTACCTCCCTAGTTTAGAGGGAGGGTCATCATCTTCATTATCTCCGCCATCAGCACAATCAATGTCATCATTATTGTCATCATTTCATTATCGTCATAATCACCATTCATGTCATCATCATCATCATCATGATTATGGATATTGTCATCAATTGTTCATAATTATAGGCATCATAAGAAATATCATCAATCTAAAAAATGTTATGAATGCTCGAAAAAGGTTGTTAAGACACATGATATACGCAAGAAAAATAACGACTTTATTTTTTAGAGATGATCGATGATCATCATCATACTACCATTATCATCGTCATTATAATTGTCATTATCCCCATCATAATAAGTAATATAATTTTTATCATAATTGTTGTCATCTTCACCATGAACATCATAATCATCATTCATGCCATTATTGTTCTTGATGATGACCAAGATGAAAATAATGATAATGATGATCAGATGATGATGACTTGGAAGATGATGCCAAAGATAATTATTATAATTTTGACCATGACAACATTTAAAAATTGGGAAGAATGGCCAAGGTCATTAGCATCATCATCATCATTATCATTATAACTCTCATCGTCTTTATCATCATTGTCATTATCATAACAATCACAATTCATGTCATCATCATCATCTTCATTATCATCATCATTATAATTATTGACATTGTCATCAGTTTTTCATAATTTTCAATGTCATAAGAAATATCATCAATGCAAAAAATATTGTGTGTTGGAAAAGGGATGCAAAAGTGAACAAAAAAAATGGGGGTAAAAATAGACGTAAATTTGGATGAAGAGTGGACACAACATAAGTAAATGCAGAACAAGATAGAAAAATTGACACAAAAGTGGATGAAAAAATAGATGCAATAATTGATGCAAAATTGAACACAAAATAGGATTCAAACATGGATGAAAAAGTGGAAGAAAACATGGGCACAATAGTAGGCATAAAACTTAGCATGAATTGTGGTGAAACAAATGTAGATACTACAATGAATGTAAAAAAAAAAAAAACAAAAAAAAACAAAAAAAAAAAGACCAAAAAAACTTGATTGCAAAAAGGAGGAAAAATTGGATGAAAAAAGGGATGTAAACATGGGCCAAACATAGGTGCAATAGTGAACACAAAATTAGTTGCAAAATTGGATGAATCAAAAGTGGATGTAAAAGTAGATTCGAAATGGGATGCAAAAAACATAAACAATATTTGATGCAAACTTGGACACAAAAGAGGATACAAATGTGGATGTAATAGTGGAAGAAAATGTGGGTTGCAACGATAAGCATAAGATATGGCACAAATCATAGTGAAAAAAAAGTGGATGAGAAAGTGGATGTAATAATAGACAAAAAAAGGGATGCAAACTTAGATGCAAGACAAGATGTTATAAGGGATGTAAAAGTGGATGCAAACACGGGTGCAACATGAGAAACAAAATTGGATGCAAAATATGGATACAATGGAAGTACATGCAAAAGAAGATACAAAATGAGATGCAAAACCCAACACAAAAGTGGATGCAAAAATAGATGCAATATTTTATGCAAAAGAGAATGCGAAGATGGATGCAAAATTGGAAGAAAATGTAGGTACAATAGTAAGTACAAAACATGGCACAAATTGTGTTACAACAAAAGTGGATGTAATGATAGATACAAAAAAAGAAGCAAATGAAGATGAAAAATAGGATGAAAAAAGGGATGTAAAAGTGGGCATAAACATGGGTGCATCAATAGATGTAAAATATGATGCAAAAGTTGATACAACAAAATTCTATGCAAAAGTAGATGCAATGCAAGACACAAAACGTGATGCAAATCTGGACACAAAAATGGATATAAAAAGGGATTAAAAATAGATGTAAAACTCGATGAAAACCTAGATGTATATGAGGATGCAATCGTTGATGCAAATTTAGAAACAAAAAAGGGTGCAAAGGGAGGTGTCAAACTAGGTGCAGATTATGCACAAGAAAAATGGATGCAATAGTGGACACAATAACAAATGAAAAAGAGGACGTAAATATGGATGCAAAACAAGATGTAAAAGTCAATGCAACAAAAGTAGATGCAAAATTAGATGCAAAAACTAGACACAAACCTCGATGCAAAACTTGGAACAAAGGGGATGCAAAAAAATGCAAAAATAGATGCAAAAAAGGATGCAAGAGATGATGCAAAAGTTGATGCAAGTCTAGGTGCAAAAAGTGGATGCAATAGAGGATGCAAAAGATGGTGAAACAAAATTAGGTGCCAAACTTGATGCAAAACATGGTGAAAAGGATGGCACAAAACTTGGCATAAAACGTGGTGTAAAACTTGGTGTAAAATCTGGTGCAAAAGCTATTACAATACCTGGTGCTAAACTTGATGTAAGCCTTAGTGCAAAACTCGGTGAAAACTTTGCATCAATTTTTGCACCATATTTGATAAATGGACACAAATAGCACCAAAAATAGTCTCTAGATGCAAAAAAGGAAGCAAAAAGGGATACTAATCACAGGATTTTGTTGTAGTGGTTGTTCATGGATAAAGGGAGTTTTCTTAACCTAAACCTTATCATATATGGTAATTATGTTGTGATCATGATTATGCTAATGATTACATGTATATATGTGTATGTATGCCATTGTTTGAAATGGTTTTCAGGGATCATGATTTTTTTATGCTAGTGTTTACATGTATAGATATAGATATATATGTGTGTGTGTGTGTGTGTGTGTGTGTGTGTGTTTGTCTGACATGTTCATCATGGATCATGATTGTTTTTTTTTTTATATATATATATATATATATATAGTTGTTTGATAGGGTCATCAGGGATCGTTCTTGTGGAGGAATGATTGCTTATGCAGGTGTATGACATGAATAGGTTCCTAGTATTATGAGGAATCAAGTGGGAAGAGTAGCCCTGACAGATCTATGAGGTCAATATCATATGGATATGAATTCATATTATGTGATTATATTATGTCTATGTTTATGTTATGGATAGGTAATTTTGAGGGATACATCAATGGAATGAAAGTAGTGTGATATGTAGCATGTTGGGACAAGCATGGATAGTGGGAAGACACTAGAAGCCAGGTTGCTTGGTAGAGACTGTGTGATATCTGGATGTGCAATACTACTATTTTATATATTTTGTACATGTTTTATATGCAGTACATGTTGTATATATATTGTACATGTTTTATATTTAGTACATGTTGTATATATGGTGTTATGTGCATGTTGCATATGTGGTCTTGTGCACATATGGTGTTTTGTGCCTGTTGCATATGTGGTAATTTGTACACATAGTGTCGTGTGCATGTTGTATGTGCAGTAATGTGTACATAAAGCGTTGTGTGCATGTTGCATGTGCAATATTGTGTACAAATGGTGATATGTACATGTTATATATGTGGTGTTGTGTACATGTGGTGTGGTGTACACGTTGTACATATAGTGTTGTGTAGATATGGTACTAAGTACATGTTGTACATGCATTTTTGTGTACATGTGGTGTTATGTACATGTCGTACATGAGGTATTGTGTGCATGTAGTGTTGTGTACATGTGGTACATGTGGTACTGTGTGCACATGGTGATGTGTACATGTTGTGCAAGTGGTACTATGTATATATGGTGTTGTTTACACATTGTGCAAGTGGTATTTTGACATGTGCATTTGTTATGTTGTACATTGGGTGTAGGTGTGCATGTCATGTTGTACACCAGGTGTAGGTGTATGTATTGTGTTGTGTTGTACACAAGGTGTAGCTGTATGTGTTGTGTTATACACTGGGTGTAGGTGTATGTATTGTGTTGTGTTGTACACCAGGTGTAGGTGTGTGTGTTGTGTTGTACGTTGGGTGTAGGTGTATGTGTTGTGTGTCAGGTGTAGGTGCATGTATTGTGTGGTTTCATATGTTGCATGCGGTTGTATGCGTGTGGGGTAGACTATGTGTATGTGTACGTGGTTGAAGAGAAGACATTGGGTGCTCGCCAGTTGTGGCAACCAATCAGTGCATTTACGAAAAGAACAAATGAAGAAGCAAAGAACCAGTTGAAGGATAGGTTCAATATTTCATTTTAGTTTTAAGTATGCATATGATTTTGATTTATGATGGTTTCATGTGATCTATGATTATGGTTTATCACATGCAATAATCATAAAACTACAACTAACTGTGTTATAAAGCTCCATAGGAAGTATGCTATTGTTTTAGTGGTTGTTGGTCTATAGGTTTCATTGAACATCGAAGACGATGTTCCCCCCAGGCGGAGGATTCTGTAACAACCCCTGGTTGAATTTCCATGTAAAAAAATATAAGACCAAGGTTATGGGACACGTATTCCAAGCTAAATGTTGGGAAAAACATCCTAATGGGTGTTCATTTGGTTTATTATGGCTAAGGGGAAATTGGAAAAGGCAATGGAAAAGGATTTGAAAAGGCAAGATACATTAATTGACATTTTATTTATGAAAATAATGGAAATAGGAAAAAAGGAAGGTGAAAGGTCACAGGTTGCATGTGAGGAGGAAATTGAAGGAAAAATAATGGAAATTGAAGAAAATAGAGGCCTCATTAATAAAAAGGCTTATGAGGATCATTTCATGGCTTTTGTCAATTTAACTTTTGTCAGTTTTAGCTTGCAACTCTCTCTCTATTCTCTCTCATACTCTTGCACACTTAGAGCATTCTTGGAGCACCCTAGCATTGGGAAAAGGAAGGAAAAGGAATGGAAAGAAATAAAAAGGGAAGAAAATATCAAGCAGATAAGAGTTGGATCAAGCGGCTACAATGAGATTACTTGCAAGTATCGAGTTGCACATATGATTTCCTTGTTATTTTTGGCATGCATGGTACATGCATGTTTGTATTTGGTTCTCTTATTGTCAATGACATAGGTTTTTCCAGGCGTGACAGTGGTTTCAAACTTTCCTTGCCATTTTGGATAACCATGGTGTGATGGGATTCTTTCATTTGGTTGAGCTGGATCGTCAGATGGTTTTGGAACTGAGTGATGTGGTCTCAGGAAAATTTGAAAGGGCCTAGGAATCCCTTGACCGATAGTGGTGGGATACATGGTAAACCCTGAGGGTGGAGATGGGAAAATTCCTCAAGATATTGGTGAAGAAATCCAAAGGCATCCATGCTTGTTTAGGCCTAGTGATCCCTTGACTAGTAATGGTGGGATTGCGGTAAAACCTGCTAGTGTATGTTTCTTGTTTAGGCCTAGGAATCCCTTGACCGGTAATGGCAGGATACATGGTAAAGCCTAGTTGTATAGATGAGGGTTTTAGGCCTAGAAATCCCTTGACTAGTAATGGTGAGATACACAGAAAAGTTTGAGAAGCCTTGGTTGGTTATGTTGTGAGTCCCATATTCATGCTTGGAATATGGAATAGGGGAGATTAGCTTAAAGAAATATTTTTTTCAACACAATCTATGGTCGGGTGGTATGTGGAATTCCCTAACTTGGTTGGCATTTGCATATGTTAATAAGAGTTATTTTTCCCTTTTATTTCATGAGTATCTATACTTGTTATTATATGGCTTTGATGGATGTTCTATCATTTTTATTATTCTGGTTATAAGCATCATTTTATGACAAACTTAAGCTATGGCTGTCATCATGTTTTGGTTAGTAAATGAATGGTTAATGAATGCATGACCTAATAGATGTTATTGTAACTATTGTGAGGGGGCATCATACCTTCTTGATGATTCTAAGTTAAGTATGAAACCACTATGTTCAGAGATGTAATTATGACATATAGATGACATGTTTTCATTTTGTTTGATGAAATGTATATCATGGTTAAACTGAGATTGGGTTAATTAATTAATTAAGTTTTGTGTTATAGGCTTTGTCTCTGTGTTATTTATCATTTCTGAGAGTTTCATAATGTTTTGGGCAGAGGTCTAGAGACTAGCCCTGAAAAAGTCACTTATATATTGCACTAACTGGCACAGAACTAGGCAAAAAAGATTGTAGTCTCTCCCTTACTAGATTATGCATGCGATTGGAGGGTTATAATCAAATTTAGGCTATGTTATTCCATTGTATGGGGGTCCAAATCAGTGAAAAATCAAGTTACTCATGGTTCAGACACTTGGAAGGGTAGTTTAGCTCTTGGGGTTCCTGTAACACCTAAGGAGAGTCATTAAAGTCATAGTTTTTTTATTCCATTTCCTTAAGGTGATCTAGGAGGTTGAGTCATGTCATAGTATCCATCAACTCAATTTTACCTTGGAAGGCTAGTGAAAGTAGGTAAATGTGGGAGAGGTGGTTACAACTTCGTAGAGGGCACATGCTGTTGGGTTGTGTTATATTCTTTCCACGACTAACCTACGTAGTGAACCGGGGGGTTAGAGGGGGGCCGCAGCCCCCCCTTCGTTGCGCAGCGGGGGGGTCACAGGGGGGCGGGTAGCCCCCCTCTATAGGGTTCGGGGCAGCGCCCCGAGAATTTTTTTTTTTTGGACCCTATATTAGGTTGGGCGAACCTACCTATGGTTTTCG
>APFE030271517.1:34071-48578 GCA_000404065.3 Pinus taeda | reverse complement strand
GGTATTAATATAAAACTGGGTTAGAAGGTTCCAAAAGTCATGGATCAAGCCAAATCTAATCTTAGCCGTTGATTAGAGATTTAATCTCGACCGTTGAAGGACCAATGAGCAAAAGTATAAGAAGAGGCTTGAGGGTCAGTTGGAGAACACACTAGAGTGACCAGTTATTTATTTTGCTAGAACGGGCTTGCTAAGCAAAAGTGAATCAATGATCAACAACGAGGGGCAGTGAATACCGGACAAAGAGTCAGAGACAATACTGAGAGACCAACACAGAAGCAGAGAGAGCGAGAGCAACAATTAGTTTAGGGAACACAGAGCCCAACAGAGACAACGAAGAGGCCAGAGGGAATGCGTCATCCACGCAGACGCTGCTGGAGTGACGCAGAGAGTCCCAGAGGTTGCGCAGTACCTCAGAGGGCTGACACAGAGGGTCCTGGGGCTAACGCAGGTCAGCAGGAGGCTGATGCAGAGGCCAGAAGGGCCAACACTGAGCGTCAGAGTCGTCGGAGAGGGTTTCGTGGGACAGGTTTTTTGAATACCTGTTTCCGAATATAGAGGTATTGCTGCTGTGTATTTTTCTCTGTTGGGTGAGCTGGTTAGGCACCCAGTTGTACTCAAGGAAATACTGCATAATAATATGTTGGAATTTCTAAGTCTATCCATTAGAAATCCTTCCTGTACTTTTTGATTTATTTCTTCCTACTTGTTCTGTTAATTAACAAGTTATTTACCATGTAAATATTGAAAATAAATACAAGTACAGTCTCAACACATACAGATCATCAACTGAAGGAAAAAGAACAAGCACACAAGTGACACTGTTATTTTTGGACTAATGTCCCCGGAAAAACCCAATGCGGGAAAACCGATGCAACTATTTGATGGTTTTATTATTAAGTAGTTTCAGAATACAATTTGGGTGCCAGAAATGGCTCACCCAACAAAGAATGCCCTCGGCAGTAGTACCTCTCAGTCGGAGACAAATATCAGCCCCAATCTGCCCCACGAAATCTCGCAGCATCAGCCTCTAGGGTCTGCGTTAGGCTCTTTGGCCTAGCGTCAGCCTCTCCGGTCTCTACGTCATTCTTTGGAGCCTCTGCGTGTCCCACGTTGGCCTTCCTCACGCTCTGCACAACTCCTGGATGCCTCTGCGTGGCCTCTAGCTCGCTCTGCGTCAACCCTCTCCCGGCTTTTGCGTTGATGCTCCTGGTACTATCTCTGCGTCTCTTCTACTGCATTCACTACCCTTCAGCTGCAACTTTGATCACTCCTTCGATTTCCTCAGCAAGCCCCGCCCCAGAAAATCGAGTTCTTGATCAACTCGGTGTATTCTCCAAGCGACTGTCAAGCCTCCTCTTATACTTTTCTTGTTGACAATTCAACGACCGAGATTAAGTCCCTAATCAATGGCTAAGATTAGATCTGGCTTGATCCATGACTTTTGGACCATTCTAACTCAGCTTTATATTAATTCACATTAGTATTTTATTTTCCCTAAGTTTAGACTTGGGGACTCCATTAAAAATATTAATTATTTTAATATCTCCCAAATTGGTTTGATTCTGCCCAAACCATTTCTGGGTATTGGAGATCTTATGTGCTTTAGCCTTTCCACCAATTTTCGTGGCTAGAGCACATCCGATGCTACCCCAAATCAACACTCCCTCTTAGCGAGCATTGTGCTCTAGTAATACTCCTCACTGAGCATCACTCTGATCATCCGACATCGGTCCCTATGCTGATGCTAGGTCTGCTGCCGAACATCCTTTGTATTGCTGCATCATGTATTGCTGCCCATGGCCCTGCCATTGCCACTACTGGATCTGGACTGCAACCCCTCTCATCATGCTGCATAGTGCTGCCCATAGCACTGCCACTGCTAATTGCTGCACTGCAACTCAGTTATTGAGAAGTAAGTAACTGATCTTCCAACTCTGACATCTCCGTCAGGCTAGAAACACTCCGATGCTGAATCTCCCTTTGTCACTCCATCCACATCTGTCTCTACCAACATTTGCCAGTCTTGCTACTCCTCTTTGGGGCTCCCATAGCAAAGTATAATCCAAGAGGTTGGGTACCTCGAGGATTCCGCCCTTCATCGCCTGTAGTCCGTCTGACTACAGCTCGATGTCTTCCCACTTCCTCCCAAGTGGCGTATGAGTTCTCATGGCACAGTCATCATCTGTCTCCACTTCTTTCTCCGCCCTTGCTGGTGCAGCCTTGGTCTCAGAAGCCTCTCCCTTGCTCTTCTTCCTCAGACACTGGCTCGCAAAGTGAACCAGTTCCCTACAGTGAAAGCATTTGACATTGCAGAGGTCCTTCTTCTTCCCTTTTTCCTGCTTTCCCTCAGATGCTAGGGCAACATCCTCCTCGTCCTCCTTCTTGATTTTGACCCCCTTGCAGCTGCTTACCGCCTTGGTTAGCCTTCTGATCTCTTCTTGACGAAGAGCCGCCCACAGTTCCTCCCAATCTGGAAGGGTCAACCTGCCCAATATGCTCTGGACAAATACATCCCAATCCTATGAGACTGCATTCAGTGTGGTCCTCACCAACATCCCCATCCGATGTGGCCCATATGGAAGTCAACTAATCCCTGATCTTCTTCAATCAACCAATGAAGGTGTCTATCTGTTCTCCCTTCTTCATCTGGTATGACCGCTGTTGATTTTCTAGTAGCATCTTCCTCTACACGGAAGTATGCTGATACAATTTCATTAGGAACTCCCACATCGCATTTGCCGTGTCCTGTTCGGCAATATGTGGTACTACATGGTCCTTGTCCCCGTAAAGGATGATGCTCTTGGCCCTCGCCATTGCCTCCTCGTACTTTTCGTTCTCAACCGGGTCAACTGGGATTGCTATCGTGTTCAAGGCGAAGTGCTTGAGACGATTCCTGTTTAGAACGGACAAGATCCTAGCCTTCCAGACTACGAAGTTTGAGGCTCCGTCCAGTCTGTCCTGATCTCTTACCCCATTCATTGCCATTTCTCTTCTCCTCTTTCGACTCTTCTGAGTCTCTCTACTTCACTCCTAGAAGTTCTCGGTGTGACTCCCTCTGAGCCTGGATTTCCCTCCTGGAAACCCCTCTGCCAATGTCGAGATGCTTGTAGAGTCTCCAAAATGTATTCAAAATATCATCCACTTTCACCTTTATCACCACCATTTCACTCACATGTCACAACTCCATGACCATATAACTTTTCATTAGCCTCCATTTTCATAATTATATGGGTTACCTTTGTGTTTTCCAAAAATTAATGATTTCTAGTATTATAAGTGAATTAAATGGTTAAAATTTAGAAAAATGACATATACTTGCTAAGACTTAAAAGTGGCTTGAGTTTCATGACATGTGTAGGTCATTTGGAAACTTCCAAGGCACCCTTATGTGGCCTCCAATACTCAAATTCGAATTATCTTCAGGATATGGAAGAAGATTTGGATAAAGGTCAAAGAGGATATGTGTCTCATCATTACCTATTTGAGTTGTAACTCTATGAGATTTTCTAGGGATCTAGGGAGAGAATAATGGACCTCCATTAATGAGGTAGCTTCTTATGTTTTTGTATAAATAGGAGAGCCTTCTCCTTTGAAAGACGTGTAAAGTTGGGGAAATGCTCATGTTTTGAATATAGAATTTGGATTTGGCACCATGCTCATGAGTGATGTTCACTTTGATTTGGTTATGCTTGCATTTAGAGCCTTTCAACTTTCCATCTCTCATGCTTTTGGATTGGCCACGTACAATGTGTGAGATTTATTGTTCTTCATAGATTAAGATTTATTGTTTTCATAGATTAAGGTTTATTTTTTTCATATATTTCCCTGTGTGAGAGGTTAAGAGTGATTGTTTTTATTTGCTTTCTACCTAGATGTTAAGAGAAATTGCTTTTATTTGCTTTCATATCTTTTCCTGTGTGGGAGGTTAAGAGTGATTGTTTTTATTTGCTTTCTACCTAGAAGTTAAGAGCATTTGTTTTTATTTGTTTTCATATCTTTTCCTGTGAGAGAGGTTAAGAATGATTGTTTTTACTTTCATTTCTGAAAGAGTGGTGTGTTTTTCAATTCTTGCAAGATTTAAAGATTAACATTTTAATTTCGCGCACTGTACTATAATTTCTTTTAAATTGATTCTTGAATTAGAATAGGTGAATTTGGTTTGTCGTTATTTGGTTTCATAGTTAGGTTGATCTAAATTGGAAGTTTATTTCTAGCATATGCAGTGCACGCACGCTTCGCAAGTTTTACGAAACCTTCGTGTTGACAATTAAATGATAGGTAATTAATTTGCCTCAACATTTTGGCGCCATTGTTGGGGAAGTGTGCATAGGAACTAGCTTTCAGTTTAGAGTTAATTTTTTCTAGATGCATGATTAAAGCACGTAGATGCATAAATCATTTACCTGCATATCATTAAAAAAAAAAACAACTTTCAATCACCTACCACCCCCACTATATCACGTGGTGCAGTAAGAGCCACACATCCACTTCATGAATTCTTATTTTTGCAGGTTGAAGAGATGACAAAGGAGGATGAAGAAATGGATGGAGATCCTTTTGGATTTCCCATTCAAGAAACTGATGTAAATGTTCAAATGAAGAACATCCCTCCATCTGTACTTCCTAACTTCAAAGGTATGAGATCAGAAGACCCGAAAACTTTTCTTTTTGAATTTGAAATCATTTGTAGATCTTATGGGTACTCATTACACATTCAAAAATTGAATTTGTTTCCAACAATATTGAAGGATAAAGCTCTTAGATGGTTCATGACTCTAGGAACAAATTCTAAAAGGACATGGGATGATATGAAAATAGTATTTTTGGAAAAATATAAAAATCATTACAAACATCATGACCTTAGAAATGAAGTCTTAAGATGAATCAAAAAGAGGATGAAAATCTAGAAGACCTAGTGGTGAGATTTACTTATAATATCAAAAGATCTAAAATGCATAATTTAGGATCAGACATATTAAATGGTTGAATGGATTGATCTTCTTAACTTGGTGGGAAAAGGAGATGTTTATCAATTGTCATTTCAAGAGATTTGTGAATTGTGTAAGAACATATCAAGAGGAAAAGCAAAGTATGCAAGATCTCCTCAGGATCCTGTTATGGAAAGAGAAAGTAAGTTGACAACGGGATTGGTAAGTCAAACTGAACTTAACAATTTGCTAAACATTCTTGGTAATTTAAATGAACAAATTGAGATGCTAAGAATGCAAAACAAGAAAAATGTTGAAAATGTTGCTTTGCATGAATGTTCACTTGATTACATTAAAATTTGTAAAATTTGTGTAGGATCACATGTTATTAAAGATTGCCCTTCATTACCAGGGTTAAAGGCAGTGTACCAAAAGGATAATGGAGTGAATCAAGCTCCAAGAGGACCATGGCAGCCTCATCAACCCAATATGATGCAATATCCTTGTGCTCAATTTTAGGGTTATGCACAACAATCTCGAAGTAGTTGGCAAACACCTTTGCTTTGGCAACCTTGGTCTCAATCCCAACCTCAAAGCCAATCCTGGAAACAAGGTTGGTAAGGGTCTTATAGAAGAAATCCACCGTATCCTCAATCTTTTCCTCACTATCCTCAATGCCAAGCTCAATGTTATTCATACTTTCACCTCCACCACAACATCCATTTCACCCTCAGTTAATCTCAATTCAACCTTTCCCATTACCACACACACAAACACCCCAAAGATCCATTCCCATGCCACTACTTGCACAACCATTTCGAATCCCCAACAATAAAACACCTCAATCCACTTATAGTGTTGAGGTATTGCAAAATGATTAACTAGCTGTCACTGAATAACAACAACTAGAAGAAGAAGATTCAGATAAGGTCCAAGAATCATGGATGCCCATCGATAAAGAACAGAATCATGGATGCCCGTCGATAAAGAACAATTGTTGGAACCTAAGATTGAAAAGTTTCATGCATGCCTACCACCAGATTCTATGAATGGAGATCACATATGTGAGGATTTACATGGCATGATAGAAGGAAGACAAGATTATATTGAATCTTGGTTCAAGACAGTCAATGGATCCCAGTGCTCCATTCTTCAGTGTCTTCTGACATCATCTCAGTCAAGACAGTTGGTCTCTCATACATGGGTACGTATCAAGTAATATATTTCATGCATATGAGTATATCTATCATTTTGTTACATACATGGCTCCATTGGAAACATTCATATACTTAAAAATAAAAATAAAAAATCAAGTAGATAAATTAGGAAAAATAAAATCGAGCTTGATTGCATTTTTTTTTAGAACTTTAAATATTTAGATTTTTATTTATTTTCTTGCATTTTTTTCATTAACATCATAAATATTTTCAATAAATTGATCTTTTGATTAAAAAAAAATAAAATAAAAAATCGTTGTTTTTGAATAAGGGAAATGCAAATTTTTAAATAAAAATATATTTTTTTAAAGAGAATTGAGAAATTGACTATTTAGGCTCTCATGCGACCAGTAAAAAAATTTGCGTTAGCTTAGTATCCTCATAATAAAAAAAATTCATATATAAATTTTGCTTCAAATTGCTGCATATTTGTTCCTTTTTTGAGGAGCTGCAGAAACGACTCGTTTCTGCAGCCAAGCTTGATTTGATTCCGCATCCATCATCAAAAACTCTGTGTTGAAGGGCTTGACATAGACTGATTTTTAATTAAGCCCTGTCTACAATCCAAGTATCGTAAGTCTTAAACCCAAATGATCGTATGATTATGGCAATTTTTGTGATTGCTAAAGCCAACGACGCTGCAAGGTATCTTACGCCCTCTCCGAGACAATTCTGCTGCTGGTGAACTGTCATTATTTTCTCCGTGCTGCTCTCTTGAAGAATCCCCAGTGTCATCATAATTTTCTTCATGGAATTGTAAATCATGATCTAGCTTTTTACACAATCTCACATACTTTCCACATAAATTACAATACTCTGTTCTATTCCCACAGAGGTTCAGATGTTTATCAAGATCGACAGCTGACAATGGAAACTCTCACTTGTCACGTTCATGGATGACTAGTAATTCACAGTCAATGGATTTGCCACACTGTGAACAAGATACAAACAAAGATCTCTGATGGTTCGATTGGCAAAATGACGTGACAAAATTTGGGTTTGAGGTGAGGACTGATTTAATGCGCTTCTTATCCATGCTTGGTTGTGGAGATGGAAGACCCAACAATTACCTGAAGTAGAGGAAATGTGTAGCAGCTAAAAACGTCAGTTTTAAAACACGATTTATGGCCAAATGAAAACGAATTTCGAAAAAATAAAACGTGGGTTTTTCTCATAACGGGGTCAATTATAAGACCCAGGAACGATTTTCTCAAATTCGTAACCGATTGGGAGATATTCAGGGTTCTTTGGAGCCTTACTTGGCAAATTGTGTGATAAAAAAATGGTTTGCAATTAATGCACAGAGGCAGTTGCAGCCCTGATCTGATCTCCCTGATCTACAGGAGGTAGATCCGCCACGAAGATGCTGAGCAATACCATACCAATAGCAACTTGGTGAGCTTGAGCAGGATTGATGTGTATGCTATCTGGGATGCAATGCTGCCCAGTGATATAAATCGAACAAAAATCTTACGCAAAAGGCAGTTAGTTATGCTACTCTTTGGATTGCTTTTGCAGAACAACAGAAGGCTGGAGTTAGTGCCATTTGCAATTTTTGTTTCTCACAAGCCATCATTTTGAAGCAATACGGATTTTTGCTAGGAAGGATTGTCGCTGTGTTTGTGACAATGACATTAGGTACACGAATGGCCACTAGGTAGGGTCCTATTTTCATGGCTGGCCATCAGATTTGCTTGCAAGTTTGGCTGGCAATATCTCTTCTCACTGATGCTTGAGCACTTGCTGGACAATCACTCGTTGCTAGTGCATTTACAAAAGGGACTATATCCGGGTCAAAAAGGTTGTTGTTAATTTTCTTCAGATAGGAGCAGGATCTGGTATTGCCTTAGTTGAGATTCTATTTATAGGATTTGGATCCTTTGCTAAGTTATTCACAAAAGATCTAGTGGTCTTGGAGGTTGTAAGATATGGAGTTTTGTTTGTTGCTAGTTCTCAACCAATCAATGCCCTCACATTTGTATTTGATGGCCTTCACTATGACATATTATACATGGCAAATTTTGTTTATTTTATTACATTGTTTTTTTTGTTATGTTTTATCTTTTTGTTGTGTTTTGTTTTTGAAAATATATATATATATATATATATATATATTATATATATATTATATATATATATATCTGGTGTGTGTGTGTGTGTGGTGTTTTTATATAATATTTGTTTTTTCATTTTTATTTTTTTTAATTGAAGTGTTTTTTTATAACATTTGTACATTTATAGGTTTGTTATGATTTTTTTTTTTTAATGTTTGTTTGTATGTATATTTTAGTTTGTACATATGTTTTTCTTGTTATGATTTTCTTTTATGTACATCTATTTTACTTTTTAGTTTTGTAAATATTTCATTATTTTTTTTAGATTGTATATTTTTGTTTTTCAAGAAAATTGCCATGAGAAAAATTGTATAAAAATTTTGATGCGAAATCTGGAGCAAATTGAGAAAAAGATTGTTTTGATGGTCCACTCAAACACACTTGTCGTAGCAAAAAAAAAAAATGTTTTATTTTCTAATTTTTCTGGAAGAGGCATTGATCAATTTGAATATTGGACTGGTTATTTGTTCATAACAAAAATGCATAGCTGTGTGTACTTAATTGTCTGTTCAAAATTTTAGCTGCAGAAACTGCACAATTCTGTAGCTGAACCACACTTCTGCAGCTATGTAGTTAACTTAATGATCTACTTGTCAACAATGCATTCTAATTAGAATATCATGATCAAAATTTATTGGTTTTGTCTAATGATCATGTTTTCAAGCATGATGCAGGAAAGAAGAACTATGAAGGCACTTTATCTACAAGATTGATTGATGAATTTTTTAATGACGATTCTTTTGAAGGAATCATTAAGCATTCACAAATAATATTTCTTTATCTTTATGAAATGCTATGATTCAAACATAAATTGAGGAAATTGTTTTCACAATTGTGAAATTGGACTAACTATTTGAAATAAAAACACGTCATGAACCTATCAATTATGCAAATTTTTCGTATGTACCTAAAGAAATTGATTACTTCTCTTTGAACACACTCACGTTTGTTGCAATGTTAGTGCCATGTTTGTTTTCAGGTTCCAGGGCAATTGGAGAATTGAGGGAAGCCAATTTATGCGTGGCTGGTTTTTAACGACCAATTTCAAGAAACATAAACCAATTGAATCCATTTCTATCATCCATAAATCCATCATTTTTCCTCTCCAAACTCACAAGCTATCCAAGCATTTTCGCTAAGCATCGTCATCACCGTTTTCCTTGCAAAGAGTCGCATGTTTCCTTCACATTTTCCATTCACATTTTCCATAATTTCCATTCATTAACCCATTAATAGAGACATTCAGCTCGCTTACATGCTGATTTGTCATTTTTCTTTCCGTTAGCTTGTTTACCCTCTTGTCATTTTCCTTTGCATTAAATAAATCTTGATTCAGTGCAAAATTTTTCATTCATAGTCCTTCCAAAATCATCATTTCATACTCGCGTTAGATGATAGAGGATTCATTAAGGCCTCCCTTCTAACAAGTCTTGGCCGATCGACATCAACACATTATCTAGGTTCAAGGCTAGAGTCCTTATTAGTACCTTGAGGCTTGTATGCATCAATGACAAGTTCTCTTGCTGACAATCATGGGAATACATCAATGTTCCTTGATTGTTGGATCTTGCAAGTGACTCGACATCAGCTCATCTATTCGCACTTTGCAAGATGTAGTTAGGTACCTTGGCACTCGTTGACATTAATGACGAGTTTGCCTCGCGTTGGTTAACGAAATTCATTAATGGCCGGTAATCCAATGACTTCTCTTCATGCTCGATAACAACACATTCATTCGCATGACTAGAATTGTACCATCGGGTTTTGTAGCAGGTGAAGACTATATCATTTCAACATTTTGCAGCAGATACAACAGATTTAGCAACAGAAATAAAGAATCCACTTTAAACACCTCATCCACTATATATGCAACCAAGAAGCAGATGAAATTCTACATTCTATTCTATGATCCAACAACAGTTACAACTTCTCTATGTATGCACAGTTTGTCCACTTCCTAGGTAAGTAAAGATATGTTATTTTCTAGCTTTTAATCATAGAATTCCTTGAATACTAAAATTATAATTTTTGGAAAATACTTCACCATATTTCCTTTCTCATTTGAAAAAAAACCGTAAATACCTTTAGTTGGGGGGAAGGGACATCCATTTATTATCACATCCATATCACTTCATTTCATTCTAACATGCTTGTCCTAATCATTATGATTGCATCATGGTTCAAAAGTTATGTGATTTGCAAATAAATGCCTAAATGATGAGCATATTATATGGTTGATTTATGCATTCTTAAGCACGCAACAAAAAGAAACAAGTTATTGAAACACAAGAACCAATACCAATTAAGATTTGGTTGGCACACAAGAACCAACCAAACATGTTGCAATTCAATGTATGACAAGGAATTCTTTGCAAAACGAAATAAAATTGTCAAATACTATCAAATGCAAAGTTTAAGGACATATGATATAAGCCAAGCTCATTCAAAAGCAAATCATGATTAAGCAATGCAATGCAGTAGATTGCATGAGGACATGCAATAACGTCATTTGGGGGGAATGTAGAGTCTCCAAAATGTATTCAAAATATCATCCACTTTCACTTTTATCACCACCATTTCACTCACATGTCACAACTCCATGACCATATAACCTTTCATTAGCCTCCATTTTCATAATTATATGGGTTACCTTTGTGTTTTCCAAAAGTTAATGATTTCTAGTCTTATAAGTGAATTAAATGGTTAAAATTTAGAAAAATGACCAGAGTTGCGGGGGAGCGCTCCCCCCCCCTCGTTCCCGCTCCCAATCCGCGCTGCGGGCGATAAAAAAATTTGCGTCACTGCCAATTTTGGGAGCAACATCGGGAGCGTCTCTCCCGGAACGAAAATTACAGCTCGGGATCGCTCCCAAGCATTAAATTTTTGCTCCGGGGGCGATTCGATCGATGCCGGGAGCGATCAGGGCGGAAAAAAAGTCGCAGACGCAAAAAAATCAAATTTAAAAAAAAAATTATGTTTTAAAAACACAATGGGGCAAAAAAAATTTCATTGTCACTTGAATGAGAGCAAGAGCAAAGGAGAGCAAGAGCAAAGGAGCGAGGAGAAGCGAGGAGCAAGTGCCGAGGAGCAAGGAGCAAGCCTGCAAAGAGGTAAGTAACTTAATAATTTAGTTAGTTTAATTTAGTTAGGTAGTAATTTAGTTAGTTTAATTTAGTTTATTAACTATATTTAGTAAAAAAATCATGAATCTAAATCAAATTAATAAATTAAATTAATAAATTAATTAATTATCTAAATAATATAAATTAATTTGCAGATTCAAAAGCCTACAAATATCAAACATCATGGACCTAGCTATATTTTCTTGGCATTTTCCTCTTCTTGGTCCCTTTTATGGTTATTATGGTGCTAGAGAGTAGGAAACGGAAGGGGCCAAAATGAAGAGGGGATGAAGAAGCTGGAGAAAGTGGATTTGATGAAAACCCCAGTGAGGAGGAGCTGGAGGAGGGTGAACATGACTCTCAAAAAACTAAACAAGACCAAACCCCATTGTGGAAATATGTTAACAGGCATGAAGCAGGGAGAGGGGGTGGAACCACTAAATTTCATTGCCCCCATTGCAACAATGATTCCACAGGTTCATACACCCGTGCCAGAAAACACCTCTGTGGGAAAAGGCCATGGGATGGAAACAAACAAATAGGAATCAAAACTTGTCCAGCGGTGTCAGCAGCAGATAGAGCCAAATACATAAGGGAAGAGGAGGAAGCCCAATAAGAATAAAAAAAATCAAGGGGTTTCTTTGAACCAAGCTCACAATCACAAGCACAAAGAACTCCTTCAGCATCCTCCCAAGGCAGTGGATATGGAGGCACAGGGTCATCAGCTTTAAGGCGTAGAACCATATCAGACTTCCTTGATGAGGGGTGTAGGAATGATGTGGATTCAAAGGTTTACAGTTTTCTCTATGCATGTGGGATACCATTCAATGTTCTTCGCTCACCTTATTGGCACGAAATGGTTTTTGCCATAAATGATGCCCCTAAAGGATACAAGAGCCCTGGGTATGAGAAGGCAAGAACCGTTGGAATTGATCATGAAAAAGCAAAAATATCACTTTCTTTGAATAGAATGACAAGTTCTTGGACTGATCATGGGGTGTCCATTGTATCTGATGGATGGACAAATGTAAAAGGCAAGCCATTGATAAGTGTTCTTGCTATGTCTGTTAGTGGTGCCATCTTTCTAACTGCACTTGATTACTCAGACAAGTTCAGGACCGCCATTAACATTGCAGAAGCATTACTTGAAACAATTGACCGTATTGGGCCATACAATGTCATCCAAGTCATCACTGATAATGCTCCTAATTGTAAGGCAGCGGGAGCAATTATTGAGGATAAATACCCCAACATATTTTGGTCTGGATGTTTGGTTCACACATTGAACCTTCTGATGCATGATGTTGTCAAGAACAAAAATGCACAATACAAATGGATTGGTGATTTGTACTAGAAAGGCTAACAAATGATAAAATTTATTACAAATCATAGCAATGCCCATGGCCTTTTCCGTAGTCACTCGAGATTGGAGTTGTTGAAGATTGCGAAGACCAAATTTGGTAGCTATTACCTCACCTTCAGGCGCCTTTTGAAGGTAAGAGAGTCATTGGCTAGCATGGTATCAAGTCCACATTAGCAGGTATTAAAGGAAAGGGCTACAAATGCAGCTGACAGGCGAGGTTTTGAACTGGTGGAGGAGGCTGCTCTTGATGGTCACTTTTGGACAAGTGTGAGGCAAGTATTGGATTTCACAAAGCCCATTTATCACATGATTCGGTTTGCAGATACAGACAAACCAGTGATTGGCGAGGTGTATGAGCAGATGGATACCATGTTGGGGCAAATAAAAGATATTGTTCATAACAAAGATCCTGACTTGTACAAACTGATTCACGATTGTATGTGTGAATGGTGGAATAGACTTAATCTTCCACTACATTGCTTGGCTTATATCCTTACGCCAAAATACTACTCTACATCTTGGTTGGGCCAACCTGCACCAGGGGGTGGGATTAGGACCAAACCCCATTTAGATGTAGAGGTAACTAGTGGATATTTGCAAGCATTAGAAAAGTTGATACCTGACAGGGAGGAATGTGCAGCTGTGCGCCTTGAAATAGGCAAAATACTTCAGTGGCACTGGTTTGTTTGGTAACTTCCATGCAATGGAAGACAAAGATAGATTTGATTCTCTCACATGGTGGGAAACATATGGCGGCCAGGGACTTTTGCCAAAAGTGGCAAAAAAAGTTCTTTCACAGGTTGTAAATACTTCTTCTGCAGAGAGGTTTTGGAGCACCTGTAGCTACATACATAATGTGAAAAGAAACAGACTCAATGAAAACCGAGCAGAAAGCTTGGTTTATGTGCACTACAACTTGAGGTTGTTGAGTCATTACTGTGATCGGGCTTATGAGGATCCCACATATAGATTTTGGAACAATCACCCAGAGGATGACAATTTGGAGGATGGCATTGTACATATTGAAGAACTGGAAGAGGAACTTGTAAGGGATGAAGATGATGCTTCCATGCCACCTCCACCTCCACCTCCACCATCCAGTAGCAGTGCTCGAGGTCCGGGTCTTGTTCCTTTGCTGCCGCCACCTTCATCTACACCCTCACGTGGAGGTTCTAGTTCTGGTCGTCGGCCTGTGCGGGAGACTCCGAGAAAAGACCACCACGACCTCCTTATGGGGGAGACTCTCGTGGCAAGGGCACATGTAGATTTATCATTTACAGTTTACTTGTCTTTTTTAGTTTCTATTGGACTTTAGTTTTAACTTTTCATAACTGTTGAGTTTTGAGTCCTTGACTCTTGACTCTTGACTCTTTCATATCATAATGATATTTTTTGTAAACAATATATCACTGTGACAATGAAAATTTGAAGTTTGAGGTTGGGCCTTGGCAATTATAACTCATTGCTAATGATTGTGAATTATGAATATGATGCTTTGTGAAAGACTAAAGTTGTTTCATTTCATTTCATTATTCATGTTTCATTTTATAAATTTATAACATTTCATATCATGTTAACAGTTAGAAGTTAGGACTTAGAAATATCTAAGATATTACTTCTTGTAATGGTTAAACTTAGCTTACAAGTACAACTTTGGTGATCAATGATGATAAATGCTATTGAATTTTCAATTTTGAAAACTTGAAGTTGAAACTTTAAGATTGAATTTGATGAATCATGATTCATGAGACTCAATATGT
>APFE030271517.1:0-33092 GCA_000404065.3 Pinus taeda | reverse complement strand
TATAAAATATATATATATTTTTAAAAAATCGCTTCGGGATTCACTCCCAAACCGGGAGCTTCTGAAAATGGTCGCTCCCGTTCCCGCTCCCAAGTAACATTGAAAATGACATATACTTGCTAAGGCTTAAAAGTGGCTTGAGTTTCATGACATGTGTAGGTCATTTGGAAGCTTCCAAAGCACCTTTATGTCGCCTCCAGTACTCAAATTCGAATTATCTTCAAGATATGGAAGAAGATTTGGATAAAGGTCAAAGAGGATATGTGTCTCATCATTACCTATTTGAGTCATAACTTTAGGAGATTTTCTAGGGATCTAGGGAGAGAATAATGGACCTCCATTAATGAGGTAGCTTCTTATGTTTTTGTATAAATAGGAGAGCCTTCTCCTTTGAAAGGCATGTGTAAAGTTGGGGAAATGCTCATGTTTTGAATATAGAATTTGGATTTGGCACCATGCTCATGAGTGATGTTCACTTTGATTTGGTTATGCTTGCATTTGGAGCCTCTCAACATTCCATCTCTCATGCTTTTGGATTGGCCACCTACAATGTGTGAGATTTATTGTTTTTCATAGATTAAAATTTATTGTTTTCATAGATTAAGATTTATTTATTTCATATCTTTTCCTATGTGAGAGGTTAAGAGTAATTGTTTTTATTTGCTTTCTACCTAAATCTTAAGAGCAATTGTTTTTATTTTCTTTCATATCTTTCCCTGTGTGAGAGGTTAAGAGTGATTGTTTTTATTTGCTTTCTACTTAGAAGTTAAGAGCATTTGCTTTTATTTGCTTTCATATCTTTTCCTGTGTGAGAGGTTAAGAATGATTGTTTTTTCTTTCATTTCGGAAAGAGTGGTGTGCTTTTCAATTCTTGCAAGATTTAAAGATTAAGATTTCAATTCCGCGTACTGTACTATAATTTCTTTTGAATTGATTGTTGAATTAGAATAGGTGAATTTGGTTTGTCGTTATTTGGTTTCATAGTTAGGTTGATCTAAATTGGTAGTTAATTTCTAGCATATACAGTGCACGCATGCTTCACAAGTTTTACGAAACCCCCGGTTTGACAGTTAAATGATAGGTAATTAATTTGCCTCAACAATGCCCCCACTCCGATCGTTAGTTAAGAGCATTTGCTTTTATTTGCTTTCATATCTTTTCCTGTGTGAGAGGTTAAGAATGATTGTTTTTTCTTTGATTTCTGAAAGAGTGGTGTGCTTTTCAATTCTTGCAAGATTCAAAGATTAAGATTTCAATTCCGCGTGTTGTACTATAATTGTACTATAATTTCTTTTGAATTGATTGTTGAATTAGAATAGGTGAATTTGGTTTGTCGTAATTTGGTTTCATAGTTAGGTTGATCTAAATTGGTAGTTAATTTCTAGCATATACAGTGCATGCATGCTTCGCAAGTTTACGAAACCCCCGGGTTGACAGTTAAATGATAGGTAATTGATTTGCCTCAACAATGCCCCCACTCCGATCGTTAGTGCAGCTGCACCACTGGTTCTGATTTCTTGGCTAGAAATCCTCGACAACAACTCCCTCCACCTTGGTCTTGCCCTGTTAGGTACTGTTCTGACTACAGTACCTCACTAGCTTCACTCTGCAACTTACCCACAACCTCCTATGGTCCAGTAAACGAAAGGTTAGAGCCTCTAGGCTCTGCCCAATCCTGGCACCAACAACATCCCCACCTCCTGGCCATGGGCGTCAATCCTTCCTGACTGAGAAAGGTGACCGGGCATAGCGTAGGTCAGGTCTGCTCCTCTCTGCCATTGCGCTGATCCTCTTCTTGACTCGAATTGATGACACAAGCACTATGTCACCCCTTCCTTGCTGCTTTTCCGCTAGGAACAACTTCTGTCACTCGGGACAGCTGTTTCTGTTGTTGTTGCTCTGCTTGAATGATGGCCTAAGTTACCTTGTGATCTACAACCACGCTCTGATACCATGTTGGAATTTTTAAGTCTATCAGTTAGAAATCCTTCCTGTACTTTTTGATTTATTTCTTCCTACTTGTTTTGTTAATTAACAAGTTATTTACCATGTAAATATTGAAAATAAATACAAGTATAGTCTCAACACATATAGATCATCAACTGAAGGAAAAAGAACAAGCACACAAGTGACACTGTAATTTTTGGACTAATGTCCCCGGAAAAACCCAATGCGGGAAAACCGGTGCAACTATTTGATGGTTTTATTATTAAGTAGTTTCAGAATACAATTTGGGTGCTAGAAATGGCTCACCCAACAGAGAATGCCCTTGGCAATAGTACTTCTAAGTTGGAGACAAATATCAACCCCAATCTGCCCCACGAAATCTCTTAGCATCAGCCTTTAGGGTCTGCGACAGGCTCTCTGGCCCAGCGTCAGCCTCTCTAGCCCAGCTTCAACCTCTCGGGTCTTTGCGTCAGCCTCTGGAACCTCTGCATGTCCCACGTTGGACCTCCTTAGGCTCTGCGCAAGTCCTGACTACCTCTGCATGGCCTCTGGCTAGTTCTGCGTGGCCTCTAGCTGGTTCTGTGTCAACCCTCTCCTGGCTTTTGCGCTGATGCTCCTAGTACTATCTCTGCCTCTCTGCTACTGCATTCATTAACCTTGAGCTGCAACTCTGAGCACTCCTTCGATTTCTTCAGCAAGGCCTACCCCAGAAAATCGAATTCTTGATCAACTTGGTGTATTCTCCAAATGACCCTCAAGCCTCCTCTTATACTTTTTGTGGTTACAATTCAACTGCCGAGATTGAGTCCCTAATCAACGGCTAAGATTAGATTTGCTTTGATTCATTACGTTTAGACCATTCTAACTCAGTTTTATATTAATTCACATTAATATTTTATTTTCCCTAAGTTTAAACTTAGGGACTCCATTAAAATTATTAATTATTTTAATATCTCCCAAACTGGTTAGATTTTGCCCATACCATTTTTGGGTATTGCAGATTTTATGTGCTTTAGCCTCTCCACCAATTTTTGTGGCTAGAGCATATTCGATGCTACCCCAAATCAACATAATAAACCCTCAGAATAGCTGCACCGGTTTTCCCGCATTGGGTTTTTCCCGGGTACATTTTTCCAAAAATAACGGTGTCACTTGTGTGTTTGTTTTCTTTCAGCTGATGATCTATAGATGTTGTGATTGTATTGTGTTTATTTCGGTATTTAAATGTTTTAAATAACTTGTTCAGAATTTACAAGTAGAAGAAATAAACCAACCAAATGCAGATTAATTTTCTAACGGACAGACTTAGAAAATTCAACACCAACAAGCTGATTAAACTATGGCTAAGGGTCTTCGTTTATTTGCAAAGCCTTGCAAGAGAGAGCTTTTACTTACATCGGCTTACCCACACTTCCCCCCTTTTTTTTAGATTTAGTTTTCTTTAAGTCCTGATTTCTTTAGATAAGCATTCTGCTCTTAGGACTTTGAAAGGGGGGTGTGTGGGGAAGGCAAGTGGAGAGGGGGGAGCTGGCAGGGCATAATGACCCATGTTTTTTTTTTCAAATTTATTTTTCTCTTCAACTCTTTAACCTATTATTGGGTTTGATTTGACTTTTTGCTTTCATTTTTTTAATCTTTCTTCACGACCCTCTTTTGGATGATCTTTTGTAAGTTAATTGTTAGACATAGATTAGGGGAATCTTTGTTGTTTTATGGATGAGATGGAAAGTGAAAGAGTATTTAACAGAAAATGTTTAGTATCGAAGGGATATGTCCACACTACCCACCCTGATTTCCCAGTAGCACCTATTGGTCAAGCTTAAAGCATATTTATCCAAAAGCAATTGTCCTGAATGGTTAGAAATAGTAACAAGGTAACCTCTTTGCTAAGTTAAAAGTGATAAATCATAAAACATCCATCTAATGCTACCATCTGATCAAGAAGTTGAATCCTTAGCACTATTTTCTAAGTAATGGAAGTCATACAATGGAGAACCATACCAACCAATGACCAAAGCAACAGAGATGTCATCCAGCACATCTGAGATCAAGGGCATGGGAACTGATACAACACTGTATATGAATGACTGATGAGCAAAAATTCTTGTTCAAAGCTGCAACAAATCATGCCAATTGATTGTGTCTCTATGGGAGTGGCCTCAAGGGCAACAGGAAGGATTAATTTTATGTGCATGCTCAATTACAATTCAAATAAACTTTAAATGATATGTTCTGTCCAAAGGAATCCTTTAATGCGTATTTCAAATGACCTCATTCTAAGCAGAGTAATGTTGAGCTGCGATATAGAAAATGTCAAGGGTATCTCTTACTAAGATGGAATATGAAACTGACTAGTTCTATAATTGCTTACATTCAAATAATCTTTATTAACTTCATTTGAGTGGTGGAGGCCGGCCCTTAAAATTCATGCTCATTATTCAACCTTTTAGTCATGAAGATATCTATGATGCAGTGTAGGTTTGGAACAGGAGGGATATATTTTCCTGTGCTTGTAGGCTAGATATTTAAGAGGGGATGGATCATAATGAGCCTTTATAAACCAGATGCTAGTTTATAATTATAATGCTAGAGATGACAAATAAAAAGCTTACGTGAGAATGGCTTTATTGGTCAGATCCATTAATTATGACAACATAATGAATATTTTGGTACAAGCATCAGCAAATTTTTATTCTTTTGAATATATTGATATATTTATCTTGACTCATGGTTCTTTGGCCAGAAGTTGGAGTTGTGCCTCTCAAGCACTCAAGACTTGCACATGATTCTTAAAAATTTGAATATATTTACAAAAATATTGCCAAACATTTTATTGTTGTCATTTTAGGAATTAGTAAGATTCAGAAAGGTTTATACACATTAAGACAAGCATTGATCCTTAAAATTTTCCTTGCTATCAAGTACGCTTATTTATATTTACCACCAAAATTTGCAGAACTTTTAACTATACTCCACATGTCAGTTGTGGCTTTCGACTATGCAGCATAGTAGTCTGCCCAATATGGTTTTTACTTATAAGTAGGTACAATTTCAGGTCGTTTCTGTGTTTTATGTAGAGTTGGAAGTGAGGGAAGTATGAATGTATGCTTATTCCAGTATTTTCCGCAGATATTTATTTTTAATTCTGATTGACCATCTTAAGTTCTTTATTGCATGCCAGTGAAAACCTATGCTCTCTTCGCGAAGGAAAGGATAGGCTGGCTGTCAGTGTTATTTGGACTGTTGATCCAGATAATGATTTTGAAGTTCTGGATGTTTGGTCTGGAAGAACAGTCATTCGATCTCGTCATCAGGTTTGACTTTCAATTCTTCTTGCATGATCCTATGTTCGCTATAAAGTCTAGAGTTTAACAAAAACCTAGAACCATCTAAGCAGGAATCAGATGTTTAAATGAAAATGGGACTAAAAGGAAGAGGGCCGAAAACCTTAGTTTAGGAGGGAAACGTATGAATTATGAACATATAATGTAGATCCAGCTTTGTTATAGGTCACTTAAGGTCGTCACTCATTAGCAGACACTCTTCCCAACTCAACGAATCTGGTGATTGCCTATTTTGTCATATCTTATGCTAGATTTGCTATATCACATTTTGAGTTTAGGCAATAATTTTAACTTTATCTTAATCAATATCATTGAGGATAGTTAATGCACTTCAGGGCCAATTTATGGAATTTTTAAAATCATTTTGTCATATTGTAGCTACAGATTTATCTGGTGCACATCACTATCATATTGGACGTAATTTTGTGCGACATATTCTGATTAAAAAACATCTGTATGTGGACTTTCGATTTGCTCTTCTTATGTTCTTTTATTATTATAAAATGTTTGAACTTTGTCTGCAGCTTTTTTTTTGTGAAACATGATCATGTAACATACATAAATACATTTATAATAATAATCATAATAATGTTGAGAAATCTAGGGCAACCAATTAGGGTGTTTAATTAAATTGATTTCTCTGCAATTCTTTACATTTTCTTGTGAGCTATATTAGAGTTAGTATTATTATTTAGTTCTGTTCATCATCAAGACAAATACCAATAAGATCAAAATGCAAACATGAGAACACCAGATGTAGGCCGCTAGCCAGGGCCAAAATCTCTCCTAGAGAGGAAAACCCACAAAAATATCTTCTTATAGAATTTCAAGAAGACTTCCAAGACCTTGACCTTGACCTCGACCAAACCCCAAAAGATGTCTCTGCAAAAACCAGACTGAGGAAACCATGTTACTTCCTTCAAAGTTGCATGTGTGAGCCACAAAGACAGAATTTCGTTTTCTTCCACAGATTCGCTGGCCTCCCAAGAATTTGCTCCTCTTCCCACACTTTTCTTCGTTAGGATCAGAGATAACTTGTTATTTGATGTATGTATCAAATGAGGGGAGGTTCTTCTTTTTATAGGTCTCCATGAGAGCGAATTAGGCCTCTCTTGGCTGACTTGAAGAGGGCTGGCCGACTCATCATTTGGAGGCTTCTAGACATGATATATTACATTAAATATTTTTCTTTCTTGTTACATGGGCCCTCCAAGGGCTAGCACATCATGACCTTGACTCTTGGCTTGACAACAAGACCCCTAGAGCACACAATGGGTGCTTTGACTTAGGACCACAACATAATGGGCAAGAAGCCCATTTCAATAAAATAAATTCTCTTTTCTTTTCTTTTGACCAGCACATCAATAATTACATCAAGTCATGACTCAAGAACAATTATGAAGACCGACACTAGTTACATTTCAACAAATAAAACAATATTGAATAACGAAAAAGTCACATCTCTAAATGACATGTCTATGCAATTAGGTTACCATTCAACATGTATTTATACGCAAAATCACATGTTACTATAATCATTAGTGTGATATTCCTACTTAGTATTTTGCTAAGTAAATATCTATTTTGTTCATTTTTGATTTGTTGCACGGATGCATATAGGAAAGGTGGGCTTAGAGGACCCACACTTGACTTTTGGCTTAAGATACACTCAAACATTAGAACTAGATGGAAAAATTGTGGCTTTGGTGGAGCGCGAGGGCCACCACATGAGATTTTTGGCCCACATGGGAAGTACACTCTCATTGGAGCGGATTTGGTGTGGGAAGTTTGATGTGGGCCCACACGGGCATTTTGGAGGCATCTTGACAAAAGGAGGAAGAAACACTCATTTGCTCATTCATTCATCATTTGCAAAATTGTCTATGACAAGAGCACGCTTGAGCTGAAGCCAAGTTTGCAAGTGTTGTTTAACACACGAGTGTCTCCGAGCAGAGATCTCAGTGCTTGCTTCGGTGGACTTCGAGTCCCAGCCCAAGGAGGGAGTTTCATCTTGCCTTTTTGCACTACTAGTAGGAGGTCAATTTCCTGGGAGAGGAGCAGCTACAACAATGCAGAGATTGCACAGTTCTTTGTGGGAGCACTCCGAGAGGTGGAGTGAGTTGTGATTGGGGCTGAAACTTGAGGTGAAGGTCGGGGAAGCATTTTGAAGTGTATTGCAGCCATTGTGGAGGCCTTTTGCAGCATATTTTACATGTGGGTTGAATCACCCAGCAGTTAAGCCATTGGGGGGAAATAGGGTCGAGATTTTCGAAGTCAAGCATAAGCCATTCGTGGGTTATTCTGGGTATTTGGTGGAGAGGCCGAGGTTAATTTCCCAGAATTTTCTGAGCACTAGAGAGGGCCCTAGTAGCAGATCCATTCAACCAACATCGTATTTCTCAGCATCTTCAGCGCAGAGCTTGAGCAACATAGCAGCAGATTAGAGGAGGGTGTCTTATTTGCCATTTGGGGCTTTGCTAGCTTGTCTTGAGCAAGCCAAGGTGTGTTCCTTCCAATACATTATTGTACACCCATATTTATTAATAAAAAGAGCTTGACAACGCAGTGTTGGTGCAATTTTATGATTTGATTGTTTGTCATTGTTTTATGGTGTTTTTGTCTATGTTTTCTTTGCATATTTACTATTAATTTTCCTTAGGGATATTATAGTGGTATCAGAGCTCATAGACTTGGCACAACCTCTGGGAGTAGTGCAGCCTACGACACTGGAGGATAGGCAAAACATGATATACCGAAGGTAGAGGTATAGAAGCAGAGAGAGAGAGTTGCAGATTACTCCTGACCCTGTGACAACAGAGCTTGAGGTTGAAGAAGCAAACATGGGGGACAATGAGGGAGACAAAAGGAGTGAGGAAAAGGAGTTTGCCCATATTTTGTTGAAGGCAGTACAAGACTTGTCCTGGAATATCAAAGGAATGGGCTAGCGAAATGGCTTTGGCAACAAGGGTAAGGGAGTCCAAGGGGATTTCCAATTTGGAGAAGGGTCCAACACTTCGCAACATCACACTTCCCTTAATCCCAACATGCCACTGATTCTAAACGCACCCCCTAAGTCTACCATTCCCACGTTCCTAACATCTAGAGCTGGTGGGCAATCATAGCAGGAGGATGCACCTTATGGGGACTATTTCTTGGAGTATTTGTCCTATGGACCTGATTTTGGGAAGGCCATTACTTTAAAGGATTTCTTCCAGTTGAAGGGCAACAATAGGCCCCAAGAACAGAGTGGAAGAGGCTACATGCAGGGGACAAACATGCAACACAATGTGGGGAGACTGTTTCTCCCAACTTTCGATGGGTCCTGCAAGAGTTTGGCTAAGGGATGGGTCAAAAAGCTGGATGTGTATTTCTAGCTGAATCAGATGACGAAGGGAGACGAAATCAAGATTGCCACATTGCATCTGGAAGGGGAAGTCCATGACTGGTGGTTCCATGTGCTGACCACGTTTGGACATGCAGGAGTAACCACTTATGATGATTTCACTAGGAGGGTGTTGGAGTGATTCGAGAGGAAAGATCCCGAGGAGTATTTTGGGGAGCTGAGAAGGCTCAAGCAGACCGGGAGTGCAGAGGCATACATTTCAGAGTTTCTGCAGTTACCTGTGATGGTGCCGGATTTGTCTGAGTCTGGGAGGATTTACATGTTTGTGGATGGGCTAGTAGAACCATTGTGTGGGTTAGTGAGGTTTGATAGGCCCACTACATTACAGAACGCAATAGGGAGAGCCCGAGATTTACAAGATGCCCTAGCTAGGGCTTGAGCACCACTACCTCCTAGACAAGGTTTCCAATAGAGGGGAAAAGACACCAGGGCTCCACAAACGAGGGCCAATCAAGGGCGTGGGAAGTTGGATGAGGAGACTCGAAGAGACTTGAGGAGGAGGAAATTGTGTTTCACCTGTCAGTAGAGGTGGGCAGTAGGTCATAGATGTGCAGCGGGCAAAGCCCACTATATCGAGGTCTTCTCTGACAGTGATGCAGAGGATGAGACATATTTTGAGATGGGTGGAGATGATAGGTCAACATCTCAGGAGGGAGGATCACCACCACCACCACCACCACCACCAGGGGGAGTTTCCTTTGCACCTTCTGGAGGAGTCCTTGCATCACTGCGTGGGGTACCCAAGTTTTTGACCCTGAGGATCAGAGGCACTGTTCAGGGGCAATGTGTATCAATTCTGGTGGGGCTACCCACAATTTCATTGATGCTCAGTTGGTTTAGAGGAGAGGCATCACAATTGAGGAGTTTGAGGGATTCTTAGTTTTTGTGCCTGGGGAGAAGACCATGCAGTGCTCTCGCTATGTGCCAGCTTTGACAATGACCATGGGGAACTACTCCATGACAGATCACTTATTTGTAGTAGATGTGTTGGACACCGACGGGTGTTGGGGGTCCAGTGGCTCTATTCACTTGGCAGAGTCACGACCGATTGGAGGAAGTTGGAGATGGAGTTTGTAGGGCCAGATGCCAAGCTAGTGTTGCTATGGGGAATGTGCTCATACTTGCCACAGATTGTTTTGGCCCACAAGATGGAGGCTTATTTGAGACATGGGGGCAATGAGTGGGATGTGGAGTTGAGGATCTCAGAGGTTGGGGGCAAGCTCGAGCCATGACATCCTAAGATACAAGCTATTCTGGACAGGTACCCAGTTGTATTTAGAGACATACGATCGGTTCAAACTCCTGATCGGGGGTTTGAGCACACTATTGAGTTGAAGTTGGGAGTGTAGGCCATCATCACCACTCCTTATCAACATCCTAAGGCATTTTGGGATGAGATAGAGAGGGCCATCCATGAGCTATTGGCACTTGGGCACATCAGACCCAGTTCTAGCCCTTTTGCTTCATCAGTTGTACTAGTGAAGAAGAAGGATGGGTCCTTACATATGTGCATAAATTACCGGGCCCTCAATAAGAGGACACTGAAGAACCGGTACCCCATCCCACGTATAGTTGAGCTGATGGATGAGTTGAGGGGGGCTAAGTTCTTTTCGAAGATTGATTTGCGGTCGGGGTACCATTAGATTCGAGTAAGGGACTAAAATATTCCAAAGACAACATTCCGGTGCCATTATGGGCACTTTGAGTTCTTGGTTATGCCCTTTGGGCTAACCAATGCACCAACTACGTTCCAGTCATGCATGAACCACATATTTTGTGGGCAGTTGAGGAAGTTCGTGCTAGTATTCTTCGATGACATACTGATTTATAGCCGGACTTGGGAGGAGCACTTGCAGCGCATTGAGACAGTGTTGCACATTGTGGAGGAGCAACAATTCTATGCTAAACTGCCCAAGTGCGAGTTTGGGTTGACTGAGATGCTTTATCTAGGGCACATCATTGGGGTGGACAGTGTGAGAGTACATGAAGAGAAGATTCGAGCTGTTCGGGATTGGCCAGAGCCTCGAATTGTGACTGAGTTGAGGGGTTTCGTGGGCATCTGCACTTATTACATGAAGTTCATGAAGGGCTTCTCCCAACTAACAACAACCCTCATTGACTTGACAAAGAAAGGGGCATTTGAGTGGACCACTACAACGCAAGGGGATTTTGAGTGCCTTGAATAGGTCATGAGTAGCTGTTCGGTGTTGGCACTTCCTGACTTTTCCCAACCCTTTTTGTTGGAGTGTGATGCATTAGGAGTGGGTGTGGGCGCCATGTTGATGCAGGGAGGGCACTGCCCCATGAGCTATCGTACTTCATATATGATAAAGAGATGCCGGCCATCATGCATGCGCTAGCCAAGTTTAGACAGAATTTGGTGGGGAACAGGTTCAAAGTCAAGACAAACCACAACAACCTTAGGTTCTTCTTGGAGCAGAAACAGTTGCAGGAGAGGCAGCAAAAGTGGGTGAGAAAGCTCTAAGCATATGACTTTGACATTGAGTATGTCAAGGGAAAGCATAATGTGGTGGCTGATGTGTTGTCCAGGAGGCCAACCACTCTTTCTTTGATGAGCATTTCCCCTGATTGGAGGGTGCAACTATTAGTGGAGTCCTCCAAGGATCAGTTCACGTGTGAGGTCCTTGATGGGTTGGTGACAGATGACCGGTACAGGGTGAAGAATGAGGTGATCTACTTTAGAGACCGAATTTATTTGGCACCCAACTCCCGAGCGAGAATATTGTACAGGCTGCCCACGACTCACAACTAGTAAGGCACCAGGGGTTCACAAAGACATACAAGGCCATTAGAGAGTGCTTTGCATGGAGGGGCCTCAAGGATGATGTTTTGAGGCATACCAGGGAGTGTGACACATGCCAGTGAAATAAGGGTAAGCAGTGACATCCCGTAGGCCTTTTACGACCGTTTCCCATTTCGGAGGGGAAATGGGAGAGCATATCGATGGATTTCATTACCGGGATGCCCACAGTACAGGGTAAAGACTGCATTTTAGTGGTGGATCGCCTGACAAAGTTTGCTCATTTCTTTGCCATCTCAGTTCGGTACTCGACCTCACAAGTGGCCAAATTGTTCTTCAACGAGGTGTTTCGGCTACATGGTATCCCAAATACCATTGTTAGCGACTGGGACAGTCGGTTCATGGGTGGATTCTGGCAGGAGCTATTTTGGTTGTTGGGCATTGAGCTCACCCCGAGTACTAGTTAGTTTCCTCACGGGCAGACGAAGATAGTTAACAAGTGGCTGGAGTGCTACTTGCGTAACTATGTGACAGGTCAGCAGACAGCATGGATATGGTGGCTGCACTAGGGTGAGTACTGCTACAACACTTCATACCACATGTCGATAGGTATGTCACCATTCTGAGCTTTGTATGGATATGATGCATTGTCTTTAGCTGATGTTATGTTTGGAGACAGCAGGGCCCTAAGGGCCAAGGATTGGATACAGGAGAGCCAAGACATTTTGAGGGCTCTTAAAGACAACATGCAGATGGCCCAAAACCATCAGAAACTTTATGCAGACAGGGACAAAGTTGAGAGGCAGTTCGAAGTAGGGGACTTGGTCTTTCTGAGGCTTCAACCATATTGACAATCTTCACTCAAACATAAGGCTCCCGAGAAGCTCAAACCCTGCTTTTATGGACCATATCGTGTCACTCGGAGGGTGGGGCAAGTAGCAAATGAGTTGGAGCTACCCTCGGGGAGCTGGGTGCACAACATCTTTCATGTGTCTTGCTTGAAAAATGCACTGGGACAACAAGTTACAACAACTACAGAGTTACCCACTATGGGCGATGAGGGGCATTTGGTGTTTGAACAAGAGGCCATTTTGGATACTTGAGACAAGAATTTGAGAAACAGGGTCATCAAAGAGTTTTTGATCAAATGGAGGAATCTGCCAGATGAGGATGCTACCTGGGAGGGGGAGCAGACATTCTAGCATCCTTCATTGCTGTTGCTTGAGGACAAAGAACGTTTTTGGTGGGGAGGACTGTGATATTCCTACTTAGTATTTTGCTAAGTAAATATCAATTTTGTTCATTTTTGGTTTATTGGATGGATGCACTTAGGAAAGGTGGGCTTAGAGGACCCACACTTGACTTTTGGCTTAAGATACACGCAAACATTAGAACTAGAGGGAAAATTTTTGGCTTTGGTGGAGCATGGGGGCCACCACATGAGATTTTCGGCCTAGATGGGAAGTACACTCTCATTGGAGCGGATTTGGTGTGGAAAGTTCGATGTGGGCCCACATGGGCATTTTGGAGCCATCTTGACAAAAGGAGGAAGAGACACTCATTTGCTCATTCATTCATCATTTGCAAAATTGTCTATGACAGAGCACGCTTGAGCTGAAGCCAAGTCTGCAAGCGCTGTTTAGCACATGAGTTTCTTTGAGCAGAGATCTCAACCCTTGCTTCGGTGGACTTTGAGTGCTAGCCCAAGGAGGGAGTTTCATCTTGCCTTTCCGCACTACTAGCAGGAGGGTCGATTTCCTAGGAGAGGAGCAGCTACAACAACGCAGGGATTGCACAGTTCTTTGTGGGAGCACTCTAGGAGGTGGAGGAGTGAATTGTGATTGGGGCTGAAACTTGGGGTGAAGGCCGGGGAAGCATTTTGGGGAGTATTGTAGCCATTGTGGAGGCCTTTTGCAACAGATGTTACAGGTGGGTCAAATCACCTAGCAGTTGAGCCATTGAGGGGAAATAGGGTCGAATTTCCGAAGTCAAGCATAGGCCAAATCCTTCATGGGTTATTTTGGGTATTTGGTGGAGAGGCCAAGATTAATTTCGCAGAATTTTTTGAGCACCAGAGAGGGCCCTAGCAGCCGATCCATTCAACTAACAATGAATTTCTCGGCATCTTCAGCGCAAAGCTTGAGCAACATAGCTGCAGATTAGAGGAGGGTGTCTTATTTGTCATTTGGGGCTTTGCTAGCTTGCCTTGAACAAGCTTAGGTGCATTCCTTCCAACACCTTATTGTACACCCATATTTATTAATAAAAAAAGCTCAACAATGCAGTTTTGGTGCAATTTTATGATCTGATTGTTTGTCACTGTTTTATGGTGTTTTTGTCTATGTTTTCTTTGCATATTTACTATTAATTTTCCTTAGGGATATCACAATTAATTAGCTATATATTGAATACATTATTTATCCTATATGGATTTCTCATTGTTGTCCTATTTATTTCGGATATTTGGTATATGAACTAGTTGGTTTTGTTACAACAAAATCTAGCACCCTGTTAGTCAATTCAATTGCAGTAAAATTCCATTACAGTTAATTCATCAATCCAGGTTGGTAAGCTTGTGAAGTGTAAGGCACAATATATGCCAGGACTTAGTTTCTAACTTTCAATCTATGCAAAAATTGATAGTAAGGGAATGTTGGGATGAGTGTCAATAGGTTGCACACGGTTCTTGCCTAAAGAAGTAACGCAAGGCTTTTACCTTGTGATCCAACTTTTAATCTATGCAAACATTAATAGAAAATAGAATGTCGAGACAAATTTTAATAGGTTGCTCAAGGTTCTTGCCTGAACAAGTAACACAAGGCTTTGTCCTTGTGATCCATCTTTTAATCTATGAAAAAGAAGAATTATGAACTTGAAAAGACTTAGTTGACCAATTTCCATAGGTTACATAGGGTTTTGCCTTTAGCAAATTACTCAGGGTTCATAATTGTATTAACTTAAAGGGTTTCTGAATCTTCTAGTAACATAGTTCTTTAATCAAGTAGATAACTCAAAATTGCAAGTAAATAAGCACTCCAAACTGTAAGCAAATCAACTGAAAAAACACACTTGAATCAAACTAACTATAACTAAACAAAACTAAGAAAAGAAGAGCCATTGATCTCATACACAATGGGGCCTCTTGGCTCAGTGAAGCTCTATTCGAGAGTCTACAAAACTGAAGTTAACTTAGCACATATGGATTGGAAAAGAGCAAGCTGCTTGTTTTGATATTAAATCAAAGAAGCAAATAGATCTTCTACAGTTGATTCATAAACATATGCTTGACCTCTTCTTTGTCTTCTTCTAGCTCCAACCCTCACAAATGACTGATATTCTCTCATATTTATACATATAACTCATCCTTCACAAAAGGAAAGAGATTACAACAAGATAAAACCAATCCCTAAATAAGTGGATTTACAACCAACTTATCTTAGGTGTTGGATGATGGAGATTATTAGAAAATCAAAAACGCAGAAAGATTTTGTTGTTCTAGATAATTACTTATGATGTTTCTTATTATTACGATTCTTTATATCTTCTTTCTTTAGTTCATCAAGCAATTACCAAAAGAAGCAACACATAAAAGAATAAACAACAAATGTAGGCACATGCCAGGGCAAAACCCCCCTCGAGGGGAAAACCCAGTCAAGGTAATTCTTCCTTTCAATAGTATTCTTTGAGACTTTTCACCCTAGACCAAGACCACACCTTCCCTCCACACCAAGTCAGCCTCCCAAAATTTCAACCTCTTTCCAACAACTTCGACTAGGCAGCAACGTACGACAATTGACAGCTTTCGGCAACAGTGAAACTTGGAAGGCTTAGATCTCCCAATCTAGGACACAAAACAGAGAAAGAGAAACACCAAAATTTCAATTTTCCTTCTCTCCTTAGACTTCCTCAAACCCGCATTCACTTCGGCTCTCCGACAACAGACTTTACACCTCTTCCTAGTTACAAGACAACTTCTCACTTCTTCCTAGCTACAAGAGAATTTTGCACTTCTTCCCAGCTACAAGAGAATTCGAACATGTGTGAGAGAATGATCCTAAAAATGAATTCGATTACCTTCCTTTTATAGGCTTCATGTGGGGTCGAATAGATTCCTTAGGCTGACTTGATCTTCTCTTAGGTCGACATGGTTTGGATGTTACATAATTCATATTTGACTCAATACTTAACCTTTTTACATGATTCAAAAGCCCAAGAAGGGTCTCTTTAAATGTACAATGACTCTATAGACTCAGAATAAATCCTAGAAGTCCTCAATGGGGACTTTGACCTAAAATGTGGTGACCCAAGCATGAAACCGATGCTTTAATAAGTTACAATAATATATATATATATATTTTATTCTTTTGACAAGTACATTACATAGTGACTCAAGTACATTAATGAAGACCAAACATAGTTACACTTTCCAACAGAGATCATGTGAATATCTTATGAAGATTTTGTGGAGATCATATGTAGACCATGTGGTAATCATAAGAAGGTCAAATGACATAAAATCTCCTAAATCCCACATGCCCAAGGTCATGCACAATGCTTGCAGGTCAAACAGGGAAGTACAAATTTCAAGGAACAATTGGAACAAATCCCTTTTGAAGCTTCATCCTAACATCTCTTATTTTGTGCTTTTTGAGGATTTTGCTTGAATGTCACCTAAACAACCATATTCTGCCCAAAACCCATGTTTTAGATTTTCTTGATTCATCTTCATCGAATTTTAAATGACGTGTCAAAACTGTGTTTCCAATTGTCTGCTACCGGAACTTTTCGTAGCTACAGCAGGAACATTTTAGAAGCATGTTAGGAACAGAAAAAAACCATTCCAAGTAACCATCAAATCATGGAGATCAAATATGTCTCATGATGTTTGTATGAGGTGGGAATGAACAAATATATGGTAATGAAGGTAATATTGAATGAGGAATAAAGGAAAATTTATAAAATATTATGTAACATGTCCTTCAATATGATGTGGAAATAGGGGCCCAACACACCCCTATATGATGTTAGATGCCAAGCATCAAGGGGCTAGTCTTGTACAACTGAGGAAGGCTACACATTGTCACCACAGTAGCTCTTTTTTGTCTCTCGTTTGGTTCTCTTCTCCAACTCAAGGGGGGGCTTCTCTAAATGATAGGATTGCCAAGGCTATAAGTGGAGAGGCACAAGGTGATTTAATGAAGAGCTGGCCAAAGCAAAATGGGTGGTAGTGTTATGACTGAATAATAAATGGAGTGAGAAAGGAAAGATGAAGGAAAGCCCCAAGACCTAGTGCCTAATCACACCTTGGGAAAATAGAGTCAAGGAGTGGGAAAGTGCATGAAAATGCAAGGCAATTGGGACTGCTATACATGCCAGAAATCAGCCTTTGCTTGCTGAAAATCAGCCTTTGCTTGCTGATTTCTATCAGATAAAGTTGTCCTTGGAACACTAGGTGTGCTATTCAAAATGCTGGGATGAAGGTGATGCCATATCCATGCTCACAACAAAAGGGTTCATTAGCTATGGCTAGACACTACAACAATAATAGTAAGAGGTGTTAAATCCTTACATTACATTATCTCATTTAATCATGGTTCATTACAAGGCCTTTGGTTTTCCTACAATGAAAATTGACACATGAAAAGTAAATTACAGAAAAGAAAGCCTTGCATAAAAATTATATACCTCATATTACAACAAAATCTAACTCCCCCACATGATGTAAATTTCCAAGCATGAAGGGGCTAGGAAAGCTACCCTTTGTCACCTTAGTAGCTCTTCCTCTCTTGTAGTTGGCACTTTTCCAACTCAAGGGGGACATCCCTCAATAAGATTGCTAAGGCTATGGAGTGGGGGTCTTAGGTGATATGGAATAATAAACCTTAACAAAATGTATTGTTGTTGTAGAATATTGAATGATATGTAAATGAGAATAGTTAAATGGATATGGAAGAAAAAGAGAAGGGAGGAAGAGGGAAACAAGGAAATGAAATGATGAGGAACTAGTGCTTATCGATATAAGGCCCAATGGGTTCAAAAGACATTGAAAAATGAATGGATTGATTTATCACCATCAAGTATTTTGAGGTAGGCTACGAGGTAGAAAGACTAATTTGACACCTTCCACCCACTTGGATGAAAGATCTAGTTTGAAACTTTTATCACTTAGTTTGTACTGAAGGAAAAGTGAACTTGTTCAATACATAAGGTCTTAAGGTACTTGCTGGAAATTGAAGTAAAAACTAATCTCGGAGGGCTCCATTTTTCTACACATCAAATCAATATAGAGGTGTTGTTATTTAGCTAAATTATTATCCAATGAACAACTAGATATGATAGAAGAAAGGAAACAAAGCTCAAATAAGACAACAAATATGCAAAAGTGGGGAGGCCTCTACACATTGCTTATTCCTAGATTAGTGGTGTTCTCAAAACTAGGGCTTTATGTTAGAATGAAAGCAAGAAGTTCGTAGAAGAGATTTACAGCAAATGAAAATCATAGAAAAGAACCATGCTCCAAAGCAACAATACCTTACTTCATTAGTCTTCAAATGTGATACACAATGGCGCTGTTGTAGTTGCTACAACCACCCTCCAAAATTTTACCCGTGCTTTGTATTAGAGCCTCCCTTCTATGCACAGGAGCTTATCATTTATAGATGTCAAGTATTCATTGCTATGCTCAAGTCTCATCTTTTCATGCTTTGCTTGTGATGTGTTGTTTTGATCCCGGTTTCATATCTTTCAGACACAAGCTATCTCTTGACTTGACTTTGCTGCATTGCTGGTCTTCCCTCCAGAAACTGCACAATCTTGGAAGGCAGGCCAGCTTTGAGGATCTAAATTGCACAATCCAGACAGGCAGGCTAGCGTTGAGCTCAGGAACTGCGCAATTCTGGGAGACAACGCGACCTTAAGCTCAGAAACAGCGCAAAGCTTCCCTTGAGCTTAGAAACTGCGCAATTCTGGGAGACAACTTGACCTTAAGCTTAGAAACAACGCAAAGCTTCCCTTGAGCTCAGAAACTGCGCAATTCACTGAGTCAAGGAGTTGCCCAGTGGTTCGAAATTGCACAATTCTTATTGGTGGTGTGAATGGGCGGTTTCTTGAAAAAGCAAAAAAAGCAAAAAGAAATCCCTATAAAATAGGGTGTGGATAATTAGTTTCCCGAAGGATGACACAAGTTGCTATTTTTGGACTTTCCGCTAAGTGTCGCTTTTTCTTTGATTTTAGGCATTCATGTCATAAACACTAATCAACCTAGATCTATATAATGGACGCCCCTAGAGTTCATGTACATTTGATCTTGGAGCTCTAGCCTTCCCAAGGAGATCAAGGAGCCTTCGGTGGAGTTTGTGTCACTCTTTCGGGTGAATTATGCTTTTGTTGTCTTCTGTTGCTTTTTTTTTTTTCGCTTGTCGTTTTGCTTCTATGAGTGTTGTTTCAATTCTTTCTTTTCATGGTTGCTAGCATTTTAGCTTATATTAGCTTTTACTTGTTGGTTCAGTTCGTCGTTCGCCTTTTACAAGTGTTGGATTGATTTTCTTGTTTTTGCCCATTAGTGGTCGCCGTTTAGGCGACTCCCTATGCATGTTTGTTTTTCCCTTTGCATTTTGATCTTCTGCACTTAATTTTCACTAATTTATCTTGCCTTAGTCAAATCTACACTCCAACTTGCACCATCACTCAGATTTGCCACTTTACCATCCTCTTTCCGGGAAGATCTGCCCCTCACTTGGCCAACAGTTGCCTTGCTCAACTGGGCATTGCGCAAGTCAAAAGCCCAAGCTTCAAGATTGGCCTCTGAGACGGCGCAATGTGAGTACTTGGCTAGCCCAACTGTGCTTTGCGCAGTTCTAGGGCTCAAGCCACATCCTTGGCCACCAAGATTGCGCAATGCACAGTCTCTTCCTTAGTCTTCCCAGGTTGAGACTGCACATTGCGCTGTCTCAAGCCTCAAGCTGCTCCCCTGGTTGTTGAGACCGTGCAATGCACAGTTCTTGGAGCTAGTCTCTTGCCCTCAATGCAGGATTTGCGCATTTCTTCCCTCAAGTCTTGTGGTTATTGCGTTGATCTTGCTGTGTGAGTCTTTTTGTTGAAGCTAATTCAGGTTTTCCATGAGTGATTTTCCTCATACAAGTATTGCAATTGTTGAGCATTTCTTTTCATCAGTTATTGTCATCATGGCACCAAATAGATCTACTTCAAAGGACACCCCAAAAAGTAGCACCGGGGAGCTTGTTGAGAGTACTCCAATGAACTTGCCAGTTTTAGCAGATACTCCATTGTTCATAGAAAAAGAGTCAGATATCATGTGGCGCAATGCAAATGAGGCTTTCTCAGTAAGAAGCTTCAAAGCAGAGCTTGAGGACCGATAGGTGTATATTAATGTCCAAAAGTTAGGGTTACATAAGGTTGCATGCAAGTACCCGACTTTCCCATGTGCAGATGTTATTAGTGGGATAATTTCACATATAGATTCCAAGACTATGAATCTGATAGTGCCAGTGGACAAAGGCTTGCTTCTTTTCTTTTTCTCCTAAGTTCTCTCCTAGTCCCCTCATCCAACAGACTTATCCTGGTCCATTCCTTTTAAGGAGGTCTAATGTCCTTACCTTTTGGCGAAATGGTCGGTTTAGGAGGAAATTTGGTATTAGGGATTGCATCATGCATGTCCCGCATTCCATTGATTGCATCTTGTAAGGAAGTGGGTTTGTAGGCCTTCATTCGGCCACACAGAGGCTCAGGCAACCCCTGTACAAACAACATGATTAGTTTGTCATGTGATATATCAGTCACTATTACTTATAGCCTCTGAAATTATGATATAAAGGTTTCTAAACTGCCTGTTTGCTTGAGATGTGCCATCTCTCTGAAGTGGATCTCTGGGTCCTTATCGAATTTCTCAATGAGTCTCTATGTGAACCTTGTTGACCACTGCGTGTCAACTTCCCATAGCAGTACACCCCCTTTTCTTTGCGAAAGGGATAGTGCTCGATTGATGTGTCCGTGCCATTCGACTGTCATCGTTGTCTTGATCATATTATGTTGTAAACCCAGTCTGCATGTGTAAATTGTAAATAGTCTTAGCAGAGTTGAGTCATGTATGTAAATTGCCTAGGTGGACCTAATTTTCTAGTGATAATCTACGTTCCAGAAGGTTTTTTGTCTCACCGATCCATGATCGGCAGAGTTTTCCTTCAGCCTAACCCGAAAGCCGGAATGAATTTTGTCATTAGAATCTTAGGAGAATCCTAGTATGTTGATTTGTTAGATTATAGTTGTGTCGCAGAACTGGGTGGTCTATAAGGGTCTATGTCAAATGGGTTTTCCCCCTTGAGATGTAAAATTGTAAAAGTCATGATGTGAAGTGTCTTGAGGGATAGAAAATGTTTTAATCCCCTCATAAGTCCTAAGTCCTAGGTCCTAGGTGATTTTTCCAAAGGCTAAGTTTGAGGATCCATTTAAAAAAAAATATAAAATATAACAATAAAAAATAAAAGATATAAATAATAAAAAATAAAAAAATCAATTAATTAAAATATTTATATATATAATAAAAATTTAAAAAAAATAATAAAACTTAAAAATAATAAAATAATAATAGGTCAAGTTTTTGAGTAAATAACTGCAGAATTTCAATTTTTTAATGCATTAAAAAATTCGACGGATGAGATTAAGAGATATCTTGATCCCTCATCGACGGTCGAGATCATTTGACATGGATCACTCGAACTAGCCGTTGGGAATTTTTCCTTTAAATAGGGTGCTAGGGGTCATTTGAGATCATTGGATCTGTGAGTTTTGTGCTGAAGAAAGCTCTCTTGTAAAATTTTTCTGGTGCTAATAAAGAAAGACTTTGGGGTTGAAATCTTGCTGGTGTTACTCTCCTGAAGTGCTGTGAGCTGTTTTATTTTCTGCATATTTTTATTTCTCAGCCATTAGTAATAGCTTGATGTAGAGTATTGCTGAACACAGGTATCTTGTTCACTTACTAGGGTTTGAATGGTAATAAGATTTCTGAAATAATGGCAGATATTTCCATTGTATCTGGAATCTAGTATTGTTTTTTCCCTTTTTATTGATGGTTGAAGTGAGCTGTGCAGGAAACCCTTATTGAGAAGATCAGTGGGCGTTTGGGGAAGTTCTCGGCGGAACCAGCCAACTCCCGCAAGCATTTTCTTGCAGAGCCCAGCCAATTTCGATCCTGGGTTTATCATTTGAGTTTGTTTTATGAATGCATGAGAGATTTCTGAAGTATCTCATAGTAAATTTGATATTCTGATGATATTACTGTGATTATTGACAAATGTGGCTGCTTAAGAGTCGAAAAGTTGTAAATATCATTTAGTTAGGGTTTCCAATTCCGTTTATTACACATTTTTTTTTGGATTTTCTTTTATTTTGCACGATTGCAAGTACATGGTTTTGAGAGATAGCTTCAGGGCTATGCCCTCTTCATCATCGTTCCCCTGCCATCAATCTCTTTTCAAAGCCTGTGTGGAAAACATATTGCTGCCATCATATCTGTCAAATCTTCAACGCTGCTTCAGGCCAGCTCTCTCATCAGCAAACGCATCCTCTTCATCAATCCGCTGCCCCAAATCTGCAGTCCGTCCTCCTTGACCTCCATATACAAGCGTTTCTACCCATCCCTGCGGCTGTATCTACTCAACCATACGCTGTTACCTCTCCATGTTTCTGCTGTAGCTGCTCTCATCACGTCCAGTTATTCAGCCGCCGTCAAGCCTCATCGTACCTGCAAGCAACAAAAGCAAAGTAAACGTGGATTCTTTTGTGTATGCCCATCCACTTCTCCAAACCTTTGCGTGTTCCTTTCACACCTTCAGCCACACATCATCTGCACGCTGGTTTTCATAGCCCCTAATGCAAATATTACCATCAAACCTCCGCGGACCTGCATCTGCCCACACACAACGCAGAAAACATTGAAAATATACGACGTGGCCCCGAGTTGCCATTCCACAGCGGCTGCCATATTCCTCCTGCGTGCTGTTTTTGCTATTCAATCAAGCTCTGCCATCAATTGACCTGTAGCAACGTCCTCTGTGCAGCGTATCTCCTCCACGCGGAAGTCTGCAATCAAATCCGGCATTAAAACGTCCAGGCTTGCGGCTCAGCTGCACTAACACGCACTCATCTCTTTGGTAACAGGTTTTATCGTAACTTTTTTTTTGCGTACGGTGGCTTGGTTGTGCATAGTTCAGATTTTAATTTTTTAATTTTTTTTTATTTCTACATAGGTATGATTAGGTGAGCGTTTCTGTTCTTTTCATTTTTCTTAGATTTAGTTAGTTCCAAGTTAATTTTTTTTTTTTAGCATAGTGTAGCTTAGTGTTTTGAGGTTCTGAATTACAGTTTATTTTTTATTCCATAATAAAAGAAAAAGAGAAGCGTTCTATAGTTAGAAGTTAAATTAAATTTTGATTTTTTTTAAATCTGTAGTTTTAGTTTAGCCTAAGTTTCATTTTGGTAAGGTAGTTTCAATTTTGATTTATATAAAATCTAGAAAAAGTTAAAAAATCCTAAAAAGCTATAAAATATAAAAAATTTCTTAAATGTCCTAGCTTAGTTTAGAATTTTGAGCTTAGCTTTGGGTCTAGTTACATTTAGTTTAGATTTAAATTTTGGTTTTAGTTTTGACATTTAGAATTTAAATAAAAAGAGTTTAGTTTTATTTTATAAATTAAAAATCGAATAAAAAATATAAATTCATAAAAGATTTAAATAAAAAAAATAAAAATAAAAATAATAAAAATCATAAAATTATAAAAAGACATAAAGAGTTTCCTTTCTTTTAGTTTAGATTTTAATATTTAGATTTTTGATTTAAAGTTTCTTTTAGTCTTTAGATTTGTTTTATTTGAAAAATATAAAAATATTCTTTGGAAATTTTTTGTGAGTTTCAGTGTTGGCTCAGGGATTTATTATGTTTTATCTTTTCTGCTGAGGCTTAAATTTTGATGTGGGAATTAATGTTTATCATTTTTAACATGCTCTAATGTTCATTTGAAGATTAACTACATGAATGTGATCTCTGGTTAGCATTATACGTGGTTGTTTAAACTTTAAAGCACTTTATCTTTCGAATTTTTAATTGCTGCAGTATCGTTAAGCCATTGAGCATTTACCGTTTATCTTGCATTTGGTAAAAGCTAAGCTTTTTTGACGGTTAACGATTATTAATGAGCCCATATTCCTACAACATTTGATAAATAATCGTTTAATCATTTATTTCATAAGGCACTGGTCTATCAATTTAATAAAATCAATTAAGTGCTTGTTTCGCTTCGTGTCTCCCAACCCAACTGGTCCCTAGTTGGTCATCCATTATTCTATAGGGTCTACCCCCCTTAGCCGCGAGAGACAAGCTTAAACAGAGAGATTGGGGATCAGGGTGACAGCTCCCGGTCTGAGCGTTGTCGTGACAATCTATGCGACAACATTTTTTGGCGCCGTTGCCGGGGATAGAGTTTTTCTGTCCTTGGTCCTTTCCTTTCAAGCTTTTCCGTGTTTCAGTTCCTGTCCGGGTGGTGACTCCACTTCATATATTATCTAGAAGAGTGTATACTAGAAGACATCCAAGTAGTGCAATCCTGCTCCTGATCCTGAAAGGGCCCTCAGGGTACGATTACACAAACTCTCTTCTCGTACACTTCTTGTTAACCTAGGACAAGAAGCCCTCTCTGATATCCATTTACTTTTTACTAGTCCAGTTGAGCACGACATCATGGACATATTCGCCCCGTGTAACTTTGCTAACATTCAGGGTTATCCCAATGATATTCCAAAACATGGAATGGATAAGTTGCCTATTTTTCAGGGAGATAATGCAATCAGTGCTAATTCACATCTGAAAGCTTTCAGTTCATGGCTGGGGAAGTACGCAAGGGCCGTTGATTTTAATCATGAAGATGTTAAAATGACCCTTTTTGTTCTGACCTTGGAGGGTGATGCTTTAGATTGGTTTACAGAAAAGCCTCAAAATTCATTTGATTCCTTACAATCGATTGTTAATGCCTTTAAGGAAAAGTATGGAGATAAGAGAGAAGGAAGACACCTTGTGAAAGCAATCAGCATAATCAAAAAGAGAGAGAATGAAACTGCTGAAGAATTTAATAAAAGGTTTAATGATATTATTAAAGAATTACCTCAAGACTATAAACCTACCGACAAATCTCTTCAAGATTTTTACATTGATGCCTTTAGTCCTGAGCCATCTTATGAATTGAGGCGTGCTAGACTTAATGATTATAGGGATTGCCAAGCCTTAGCTATCGAGCTTGAAAAGGACAAGGAGACATCTGGGAAGTCTGAGATCCCAGGTTTTGATAGGGCTGCTACGAAACTAAAAGAACCTAAACGAAAAGCAGTGCAAGAGCCTAAAAGCGAACTTGTTCTCAAATTGCTCCAAAAAATTGAAACCATGGAAATTAATCATAACAAGGAGATAGCCACTTTGCAGAATAGGTTGATCCAAATGGAAAGAGCACAAACGCAAAACTTCCAACCTCGAAATAATAATAATAGAAATAACAATTGGCAAAATAAGGGTCAGTCTAGTGAGTAGAGACCTCCTAATCCGATAACTAATTTGGTTGATAATGCTCCTCCTTATTGTCGGGTTTGTGATGCTCTTCATGAAGAGGCCACTTGTCCTATCGTTAGAAGAATTTTAGATAATGGAATGTTTGGGGTAGGTGATCAAATAAATGTAGTAGGTAGCAAGTTTCCTTTGTCTATGGATGATTGGATAGAGGTCAAGGAAAATAGTCATGATGTTATGAATCCTTCATTAGCTTTTAGTGTAAATAACCTTGAAAATGAAGATGACATTTTGGCTAGGTTATATGGTGAAAAACCTTCTCCTGAGCAAATAATGGAAATTGCTAGAGATAAAGGTTTGACCTATCAGAGAAGGGATAAAGATCAGAGAGGGAATCAAATTCCCCCTCGAACTTTTAACCCTGGTTTGAACTTTGGATTAGATGTCGATTTGGGAAGTTGGTTTAACAATGCAAAAATCTGGGTTCCTGTCTCCGAGATTGCTAAAATCCCTTCCCAAAGAGATAAGTTACTAAAAGGTAGTCAAGGTCCTCAAGTAAATATTTCTCAACAGAAGAATTGGGAAGTTGACTATCACGATGCTCCCATATATTTGCAAAGCTTAGATGCGGATAACAAAGATCACCAACCTTTCTTTATCACCTTGTTAGTGAATGGATATAAATTGAATAATTGCATGTTGGATTCTGGTGCATCGGCTTGTGTAATGACTAAAAGGGTCATGGAACAACTTAACTTAAGAGTTTCTAGACCCTACTATAACATATGTGCCATGGATTCTAAGAAAATTGAAGTACATGGTTTGATCAAAGATTTGCAAGTTCATCTATCAGTTTACCCAGACATCATGGTTGTTATGGATATTGTTGTTGTGGATGTCCCTGATGCTTGGGGTATGCTTTTATCCAGAAAGTGGGCCTCTGACCTAGGAGGAAGTATTCAAATGAATTGGTCATATGCTATGATTCCTTCTCCTAGGGGTGATGGTTTTGTAAGACTAAATAGAGAGCCCGAAAGAAAATTTCATGTCGAAGATCCTAAGAGACCTGACAACGAGATAATCAAAGAGCAATCTGACATTGGGAACTATGCTATCATGTCTAATTTCATGGTTCCTCCCGATTATAAGATTAAGGATCTCAATGATAGAGTTTGGTACATGTACCTCAATGGTGCATCGTCTAAGCATGGTAAAGGTGCTGGAATAGTGCTTAAATCTCCGCTTGATCACATTTTCAAGTTTGCCTATCGATTAGAATTTGAAGCAACCAACAATGTCGCTGAATATGAGGCTATATTGTTGGGTCTTGAATTGGCAAAATCTTTGAAGATTAAGTTGCTTAGCATTAAGGGGGATTCTGATTTAATTATCATGCATCGTAAAAATAAATTCACATGTAAAAATCAAAGATCAAGAAATTATCGGAATGCTATGTGGGATACTATGGAGCACTTTGATGCCCTTGACCTCGAAGCAATCCCAAGAGAGCAAAATAGTTTGGCAGATGAACTTGCCGTAGCTGCTACTACTTTCCAGTTATCTGATGAGCTAATTAAGGATAAGATCAAAATGGAAGTAATATTTAGACTATCTGTTCCAGATAACTCAGAGCATTGGCAGGTCTTCAATGATGAAAAGCAAGTCATTTGTTTTCTTAATAGTTTGGATGAGTTTGAGGATTTCCGGATAGATTCTGAGGAGGATGGATCTTTAAATCATGAGCATATCATAAATCCTACTCCTAGGAATCTGGTTGCCTTAGGCAACATTTTGATTGGCATGATGCCACGAAGTTGAGAGAAGAAAATAAGATGGACCCAGGCGAATATCTCGAGATAAACATTGGTACTTCTGAAAACCCAAAGATTGTTAAAATTGGTAAAGGTACTAGTGTGGAGGAAAGAAAAAAGTTAACTAATTTACTTCGCGAATATCGAGATGTTTTAGCTTTTTCTTATGATGAATTAAAGGGCTATGGGGAAGATGTCATGGAACATACTATCCCCTTAAAAGATGAAAACGCTAAACCCTTTCGCCAGAAACTTAGGTAAATTAATCCTAAATTAGCCCCTTTGGTTCAGAAAGAGCTTACAAAAATGCTTGCAGCAAGAATTATCGCTCAAACAAGGCATTTGACATGGTGTTCAAATCTAGTGATTGTTAGGAAAAAGAATGGTACGATAAGGCTTTGTGTTGATTTTAGAAACCTTAATCTAGCATGCAAGAAAGATAATTACCCTTTGCCAAACATGGAGACTTTGTTGCAAAGAGTAACCGGTTCTGGAATGATGTCGTTGCTAGATGGTTTTTCTTGGTACAATCAGGTGTGGGTTAAAAAGGAAGATCGTCATAAAACCACATTCACCACGCCATGGGGTACTTTTGAATACATCAGAATGCTGTTTGGGTTAACCAACGCTGGGGCTACATTCCAAAGGGATATGGATTATGCCTTCAAGGGGTTAATCAGAAAATTTATTGAGATTTATCAAGATGATCTTACTGTATTTTCTAAAGATGGTATCAGTCATGTAAATCATCTTAGGCAGGTTTTCGATAGATGTAGAGAATACGGGATTTCTTTGAATCCAACTAAGTCTGTTTTTGGAGTAACAGAAGGGAAATTACTTGGCCATATCATTTCCAAGGATGGAATCAAGATTGATCCTGAAAGAATTGAAACAATCCAAAAGATTCCCCTTCCTCATAATCTTAAATCCCTTCAGTCTTTCCTTGGAAAGACAAATTTTCTTGGAAGGTTTATTCCAAATTACGCAGAAATAGCTAAGCCTATTCAAAGTCTTCTAAAGAAAGATGCAAAATTTGTTTGGCAAGAAGACGGCAAAAAGGCTTTTCAAGAAATCAAATGCGCTATTGCAAGAGCTCCTGTCTTAGTTAGTCCCGATTATTCCAAGGATTTCATGATTTTTTCTTTCGCTTCCGAACATACCATTGTTGGTGTACTGTTACAAAAGAATAGAGATGGTCACGAGCAGCCTATTGCTTTCATGAGTAGAGCACTTCAAAATTCCGAATTGAAGTACAAAACCATGGAAAAGCAGGCTTATGCCTTGGTCAAATCTCTTAAGCACTTCAAAACTTATGTGGGTTACTCTAAAATCATTACTTTCATCCCACATTCTGCTGTTAAAGATATATTAACTCAAACTGACTGCTTAGGGACTCGCGCTAGGTGGGTTACTAAAATACAAGAATATGATTTAGAGATCAGACCCACGAAGCTAGTCAAAGGCCAAGGTTTGGCTTAGATGCTGACTGAAGGTAACGAAAAGACTCTTGGTTTGTTTTGTCTTAGCGATCTATCTTCACCGAAGTTGCAAAGATTAGGAGAGCATGAGTGGTACAAGGACATAGTTTATTACTTGATGAATCTTGCATGTCCTAACCATTTGGTTGCTCATAAGAGGAGGGCTCTTAGACTAAAAGCCACTAAGTATTGCCTTATGAAGGATGGCCTTGGATGGAGAAACCCTGAGGGCATAGTGCTTAGGTGTGTTGATGACATTGAGTCCAAGAAATTAATCTCTGAGTTTCATTCAGGATTTTGTGGTAGTCATTATGCTGCTAGAACTACCACGCATAAAATCCTGAGAGCTGGTTATTATTGGCCTTCAATTTTTTCTGATGTGCATAAGTTTGTCGGAACTTGTCAAGCCTGTCAACTATTCAGTGGGAAACAAAAGCTCGCTGCCCTGCCCCTATAACCTGTCATTGTAGAGGCACCTTTTCAACATTGGGGTCTGGACTTCATAAGGAAGTTCCATGCAAATTCTAGCAATGGCTACTCATGGATTTTGACTATTACAGATTATTTCACTAAATGGGTTGAAGCCATTCCTACTAAGAATGCCACTGAAAAGGTTATTATGGATTTCATTGAAAATAATATCATTACTAGATTTGGTGTCCCTGCTAAGATCACTATTGACAATGCCAAAGCTTTTAGTTCCTCAGAGTTTTCATCTTTTTGTTTCAAGTATGACATTGTCTTATCTCATTCGTCAAATTACTATCCTTAGGGTAATGGTTTGGCTGAATCAAGTAACAAGAATCTCATAACCATTATCAAGAAGATAGTAGGAGATAATAAGAGATCATGGGATAGAAAAATCAAGTATGCTTTATGGGCAGATAGAATCACTAAGAAAAAAGCTACTGGTAAATATCCCTTTGAGTTAGTTTATGGCTTGGATGTAACCTTACCTGTGCACTTGAAATTGCCAACTTATCAGCTCCTTCAGAATTTTTCTACTAATAAAGATGTTATTCAGAATAGAATAGATCAGATTGTGGAATTAGATGAGGCTCGTAGGACAACTTTTGATGCTATATGTAAAAATCAATCTAACATTAAGAAAAGCTTTGATAAATTCTCTCGATCTAGATCTTTGCAGGTGGGAGATATGGTACTTCTTTGGGATCGCAAGAATGAAAAACCAGGAAAACATAAGAAGTTTGACAGTTTGTGGCTAGGACCGTACATCATTCGAGATATAGCTGGACCAAACTCATTCCACTTGAGCAGATTGGATGGCGAACCACTTGAGAATGGCCAAATGCTCAAGCTGTTCTTCAAAGATGATATCTGATGCCATAGGGCATCCTTTGTATTGTATTGCTAACCCTACTCCTTGTTATTTCAACATTTTATTTCTGTTTTAAGATTAGATTTACTTTCCTTGTTAGTAAATGAAGAGCTTTTATCTCTCATGTGCTTAAATGTTATATGATGATTTTTGAATGGATGCTACTTATTTCTGTACTAGGTCCTAGGTGATTTTTCCAAAGGCTAAGTTCGAGGATCCATTGAAAAAAAATATAAAATATAAAATAAACAATAAAAAAAAAAGATATAAATAATAATATAAAAAAATAAATTAAAAAAAATAAATATATATATTATATATATATATATATATTATATATATATTATATATATATGAAAAAATTAAAAAATAATAAAACTTAAAAATATAAAATATAGATAGGTCAAATTTTTGAGTAAATAAATGTAGAAATTTCAAATTTTTAAGCATTAAAAATTCGATGGATGAGATTTAAGAGATATCTTGATCCTCATCGACGTCGAGATCATTTTGACATGGATCACTCGAACTAGCCGTTGGGAATTTTTCCTTTAAATAGGGTGCTAGGGGTCATTTGAGATCATTGGATCTGTGAGTTTTGTGCTGAAGAAAGCTCTCTTGTAAAATTTTTCTGGTGCTAATAAAGAAAGACTTTGGGGTTGAAATCTTGCTGGTGTTACTCTCCTGAAGTGCTGTGAGCTGTTTTATTTTCTGCATATTTTTATTTCTCAGCCATTAGTAATAGCTTGATGTAGAGTATTGCTGAACACAGGTATCTTGTTCACTTACTAGGGTTTGAATGGTAAAAAGATTTCTGAAATAATGGCAGGTATCTCCATTGTATTTGGAATCTAGTATTGCTTTTTCCCTCTATTGATGGTTGAAGTGAGCTGTGCAGGAAACCCTTATTGAGAAGATCAGTGGGCGTTTGGGGAAGTTCTCAGCTGAATTAGCCAACTCCCGCAAGCATTTTCGTGCATAGCCCAGCGAGTTTCGATCCCGGGTTTATCATTTGAGTTTGTTTTATGAATGCATGAGAGATTTCTGAAGTATCTCATAGTAAATTTGATATTCTGATGATATTACTGTGAGTATTGACAAATTTGGCTGCTTAAGAGTCGAAAAGTTGTAAATATCATTTAGTTAGGGTTTCCAGTTTCGTTTATTGCACATATTATTTTTTTGGATTTTCTTTTATTTTGCAGGATTGCAGGTACAGGGTTTCGAGAGATAGCTTTAGCGCTGTTCCCTCTTCATCATCGTTCACCTGCCATCAATCTCTTTTCAAAGCTTGTGTGGAAAACATCCTGCTGTCATCATATCTGTCAAATCTTCAATGCTGCTTCAGGCCAACTCTCTCATCAACAAACGGATCCTCTTCATCAATCCGCTGCCCCAGATCTGCAGTCCATCCTCCTTGACCTCCATGTACAAGCGTTTCTACCCATCCCTGCGGCTGTATCTACTCAACCATACGCTGTTACCTTTCCACGTTTCTGCTGTAGCTGCTCTCATCACGTCCAGTTATTCAGCCGCCGTCAAGCCTCATCGTACCTGCAAGCAACAAAAGCAAAGTAAACATGGATTCTTTTGTGTATGCCCATCCGCTTCTCCAAACCTTTGCGTGTTCCTTTCACAGCTTCAGCCACACATCATCTGCACGCTAGTTTTCATAGCCCCTCACGCAAATATTACCATCAAACCTCCGCAGACCTGCATCTGCCCACGCACAATGCAGAAATCATTGAAAATATATGACGTGGCCTCGAGTTGCCTTTCCACAACGGCTGCCATATTCCTCCTGCGTGCTGTTTTTGCTGTTCAATCAAGCTCTACCATCAATTGACCTGTAGCAGCGTTCTCTGTGCAGCGTATCTCCTCCACGCAGAAGTCTGCAATCAAATCCGGCATTAAAACGTCCAGGCCTGCGGCTCAGCTGCACTGACACGCACTCATCTCATTGGTAACAGGTTTTATCGTAAGTTTTTTTTGCGTACGACGGCTTGGTTGTGCATAGTTCAGATTTTAATTTTTTTTTTTTATTTCTACATAGGTATGATTAGGTGAGCGTTTCTGTTCTTTTCATTTTTCTTAGATTTAGTTAGTTCCAAGTTAATTTTTTGATTTTTAGCATAGTGTAGCTTAGGGTTTTGAAGTTTTGAATTACAGTTTATTTTTTATTCCATAATAAAAGAAAAGGGGAAGCGTTCTATAGTTAGAAGTTAAATTAAATTTTGATTTTTTTAAATCTGTAGTTTTAGTTTAGCCTAAGTTTCATTTTGGTAAGGTAGTTTCAATTTTGATTTATATAAAATCTAGAAAAAGTTAAAAAATCCTAAAAAGCTATAAAATATAAAAAATTTCTTAAATGTCCTAGCTTAGTTTAGAATTTTGAGCTTAGCTTTGGGTCTAGTTACATTTAGTTTAGATTTAAATTTTGGTTTTAGTTTTGACATTTAGAATTTAAACAAAAAGAGTTATAGTTTATTTTTAAATTTAAAAATCGACCATAAAAATTAATTCATAAAAGATTAAATAAAAAAAATAAAAAAAAATAAATAAAATAATAAAATAAAAATAACAAATCATAAATTTATAAAAAAGGCATAAAGAGTTTCCTTTCTTCTAGTTTAGATTTTAATATTTAGATTTTTGATTTAAAGTTTCTTTTAGTCTTTAGATTTGTTTTATTTGAAAAATATAAAAGTATTCTTTGGAAAGTTTTTGTGAGTTTCAGTCTTGGCTCAGGGATTTATTATGTTTTATCTTTTCTGCTGAGGCTTAAATTTTGATGTGCGAATTAATGTTTATCAGTTTTAACATGCTTTAATGTTCATTTGAAGATTAACTACATGAATGTGATCTCTGGTTAGCATTATACGTGGTTGTTTAAAGCACTTTATCTTTCGAATTTTTAATTGCTGGAATATCGTTAAGCCATTGAGCATTTATCGTTTATCTTGCATTTGGTAAAAGATAAGCTTTTTTGAGGGTTAAAGATTGTTAATGAGCCCATATTCCTACAGCATTTGATAAATAATCGTTTAATCATTTATTTCATAAGGCATTGGTCTATCAATTTCATAAAATCAACTAAGTGCTTGTTTCCCTTCGTGTCTCCCAACCCAACTGGTCCCCTGTTGGTCATCCATTATTCCATAGGGTCTACCCCCCTTAGCCGCGGGAGACAGGCTTAAACGGAGAGATCGAGGATCAGGGTGACAGCCCCCGGTCTGAGCGTTGTCGTGACAATCTGTGCGACAACAAACCTCATATACGATATATTGCCTACATGCCCCAGTGTGATCTATCCATGGTACCACCATTCCTGGGCATCTCTGTCCAGGTGCTGTGCGACAAATTTGATAGCATCCGCCTCCTTCATTTGGTTAAGCTGGATATAGGTGTCCAACTTCTGCACCCATGTCCTTGTGGAGTATTT